>CM053276.1:90330015-90425459 GCA_028583415.1 Protea cynaroides | reverse complement strand
GTACCATCATCCGGTACCATCGACCGGTATACCTAAAATCAGGTATAATTGGTCGACTTCGGTCCGATTTGCACTGCTTGTTATCCGCTTGCCCTCCGGCCTGGCTCGGTGATGATCGGAAGACCTGTCACGATACAAAACCAAGGTTAGACCGGGTTTTCAGAGTGCGGGTCTTACATTTAGCCTGAACAGTAGGCAAAACAATGGTGAAATGAGACCAATGATGACCAATACTCCAAATGAAACCATAGGAACCGCTATTGCTATATATCGATAAATCTATCTTTCTCCCATATAAAATAAATAGATTTTTAAGTTTTTTAAAATTAAAAGGGTAAATTATAGTTGGGGGTTGTTTTGTCATTAATGAATTTGAAATGGTGATACGTCATTAGTTATGGACAATAATTAAGGGAGGGTGTTTGATTGATCCATATTTTCAAAAGTAAGGGATGTTAGGGATATTATCAAAAACAAAGGTGGGTGGGAGAGATTAAACCATACTACAGGGGGTGTGGTAGATATTTTCCCTACATTCATTGGAAGAGACCCCTTACATCATACATGTTACATAGACAACAATGTTGGCCATGTGTTATTGTTGGTAACTTAATTGATATGGCAGTGTGGATGAGCATACAGTCAGAGAAATGAGGAAAGAGGGTGTCAGTGTAGGAGAGAGAGTGTCTATGCAAGTGACAGTGATGAACCAACCTTGGGTATGAATTCTACAGTGTTCTACAACTTCTAGAGAGTGATTGAGAAGGCATGCAGTAAGTTGACTGGGTTTTAGTCTGAGTTGACTGGGTGGGAGCAGTTTCGACATTCATTCACATTGTACACTTGTTCAGTGATGTTCTAAGCTGAACCAAGGTGATAGACAGTGTAGAGGTGTCCAGGTGAACAGGCACAAAAAGTTTCAGGTCTGGATTCTAAGGTTAGTTTCAAAGTTTTAACTTGGGGCTATCTTTGGTGGGTCACGTAGCATCATCATGGAAATCAGGCACTACAAAGACATAGAGCGTCGAGTTGGCTTCACAACGCAATTTGAATCGCTCAATTCCGACATCGGATGAGGGAGATATCGTGATTTCCATAGGACCGCATGAAAAAGACCAAAAAATAAGCTCTCGGTGAGTTGGTGATAACAGGGAAATCCATATAATTTTTATATACTTGAGGGCTTATTTGTGATTATAAAAAATTCGAGGGTCAGCCTTTAATTATTGAAAATACTTTAAGGATCGAATTGGATGGCTTAAAATGAGCCACGTTGGTCAGATCTAGATATGACAGATTACAAAATTGCGGGATCAGGAGATGGATGCTCCAGCATGCAGTGTGATTGGTTGGAGGTTGTTTAATATAATGTGCTACTAAGTATGAAGGGTAATCATTATTCGGTGAGGTGCGCGTATAGTGCGATGGCACTCCAGATTCAAATTGTAGGTGTCACACCCCAATTTCGCACTATTCAGAATGGTGTGATGAACTACCAAAATAACCAACGGTTCAACTAGGATCTCGAATAGGCTGTGTCCATTTGCTTAAACCATACACATCCACAACCATAATCAGAGTAAATACACGATAGCAGAAGTTTTTAATATTAAATGAACTGAGAGTTTAAGGATGATAACATAAATAAATTATCCAATTATCTTAAAAAAGACTGAGACATAAAGTAAAATAAAATAATCATTTACATTTTCTTAATAATTCAAATAAAAATCTAATCGAAGACGCATGAGTTGCACTCGCATGACGAATCATGCTACTCCATCATAACTTCTGCATCCATCACCGTCGCATGTCCATACATCGGAGCATTCATATAATCTTCTACGGTGGTACCTGCATCATCAACTAAAAATATTCAACGTCGAAAGGGTGAGCACACATCATGGCTCAGTGAGCAAACAAAACAATGCAACAAACATATGCATGCATTCAATTCATATCTTTGGTCTGGTTCATAAGTTTGCAATGTGCAATAGAAAGGATAGGTGGTCGCTGCACCTCTATACACGAATGTGTTGAACCGTCCAATGGATTAAACACCATTGTCGCCCCCCATATGCACCCACCATGGAATAGGGATAGAGCTAAAGTGCTTAAGACCGCACCGCATCACACTTCCCCTGATTCCCTACCCATACCAACACGTAAGCCCCTGCTGCGAGGGCTTGCAAACTAGGCTCGCAACTAACCAATCCTAATGCCAAACAGTGTATCCAAGGCCTCACCCCAGCATCCCTCAATACGTTCATAGAGATAAAGCTAAGGCCCCCCAGCAGAGTCAGAGACTACACGGTCTGAGACCACCTCCCCTGATGCCCTATGACGTAATAGTTCTGCTAAGGTAATGGCGATACGATGATGTTAGTGGACAAGACTTGAGTAGAGATAGAGAGCTAGAGTCTGGTGACCAGGATGAACCATAGTGTCACGTCCTTCCCCTGATGCTCCACTCGCATCAAGTACACTAACCATACACATACATTCACATGCCTATTCCTTGCATCATCATCATCATCATCATGTTATAAATAAACGGAATTAAATATGCATGAACAGTAACAACAGGAATAGTGGATGACATGTGATATGCACATTACAATCAAACAAACATAGAATCATTCATGGTATTGGACTCAATAAACAAAAACAGTTTATTATTAGCCAATTAGTTTAGGTCTTGTTCCCTCACCTTTGATTGCTAGTAGATCCTCGTTCAAGCTTTATAATTCACTTTCAAACCACTGGAAAGACCTAACAAGTTGATTGATTTTAATTAGAATTAATTCTAATATGTTTAAACTAACTGAAACTGTAGGGTCGCAGGTGGGGTAGCACCTCGGGTAGCAGTTTCTGCGACCACAGGGGTAGGGTCGCAAGTAGGGTAGCACCTAGGGTAGCAGTTTCTGCGACCCCAGGGTGTAGGGCCGCATATGGGGTCGTATACCATTCGACCCTACGTGCCACCACACCCTCCCTGGGACTTCCCGAGGCATGTGGTCGATCATATGGTTTCGTAGGGTCGGATATCATTCTACCCTACGTGCGACCACACGTGTTCTGTGTCGACCTTTCATTCTAAAGTCCATTCCTTCATGTATGAATCCTTTGACTTACTATCATGGTCCATCCTATGATTGTTCTATGGCTCATAACTACAATTTATACACCATTCATTGTCCATAATGATCTCTTCCATGGAATCTCTTGGAATTTATCCATGGATGGATGATTTGTGTTTCTCCTAATTCTATGTTCTTCATAAACTATTCTTGGCTCTTAATTCATGTATGGATTTAGGTTCATACCTTAGGTTTATTGAGATTCAGAGGTTTCTCTGAACTTCCTCTCTTCCTTGGCCTTCTGCTTCAATTCTCCTTCTCTTCCTTCTCTTCTCTCTATCTCTCACTTTCAATTAGGGTTCTAAAGGAGTGAAAAAGGCTAAGGGACGTCCTATTTATAGAGAAAAACCCTCCATAATAAATCCCAATGAGTTTAGGAAAGACCCCCTTTGAATTAGGAAGGTTTCCTAATTTCTGATTTCTGACTGTTATCGTAGGGTCGGATATAGGGTCGTAGAATCCATCGACCCTATGTTTTTTTAGTCATGCAACCTCACGACCAAAAAGTCATGGGTTGGACTCTTTTGAGGTGGGGTCGGTCACACCTGTTTAGGCATACGACCCTACCCTCATATTCGACTGTTTTTGAGTTAAACTTCATACCTGGTCTTGTGGTTTCTTCACGCACTTGATCCACTTGGCTCGACCATGATAGGTAGACCTGGTACAATGTGGTAAGACCGGTTAGTTCGATACGGGTCTTACAACTCCCCCCTCTTATTAGAAATTTTGTCCTCGAAATTTACACATACCTTTCGAGTCGAAAAGGTGAGGATATTGCTTTCGCATAGCATTCTCTTCTTCCCATATGATCTCTTCTATATCTCGGCTCCTCCAGGTGACCTTAACATAGTATATGTCACGGTTGCATTGACGTTGAACCTTTCGGCTAGTGATTTTAGTTGGTGCTACTTCGAATGTCAACTCATTAGTTAGATCTGGTGAATCCACTGTCAAAACATGTGTTGGATCTCTGATGTACTTCTTTAATAATGAGATATGAAATACATCATACACACTTGTCATAGATGGTGGTAGTGCTAACTGATAAGCCACTTTTTCACGTTTAGCTAGAATCTCATATGGCCCGACATATCACGGACTTAGCTTCTCTTTCTATCCAAATCATTTTAAACCTCGCGTAGGTGATACTTTCAAGAATACCTTATCACCTACGACAAATTCAAGGTCTCAACGTCGAGTATGCATACTGTTTCTGACGATTCTGAGCTGTTCTAACTGTTTCCTTGATAATGTCGACAACACGACAAGTCTCTTCAACAAACTCTGGTCCAACGATACTCCGTTCACCCACTTCATTCCAAAATAGAGGAGTTTGACACTTCCTACCATACAGTGCTTCATAGGATGACATCTGTATAGTAGCCTGATAGCTGTTGTTATAGGCAAACTCGATCATTGGTAGTTTCTCATCCCATTATCCCTTGAAATCAATAACACAGGCTCGAAGCATGTCTTTTAAAATCTGAATGGTATGCTCCGACTGTCCGTCTGTTTGAGGATGGAATGCAGTACTGAATTTCAACATTGTACCCATAGCCTTTTGAAATCCTTCCCAAAAATTTGAAGTAAAGCATTGGTCTCTATCGGACACAATGCTTTCAGGTACACCATGTAATCTGACAATGTTATCCACATATAGCTTGGCTAACCTCTCCAAGGTATACTGTGGTCGTATAGCTATAAAGCGAGCTGTCTTAGTCAGACGATCTACAATCACCCAGACCGCGTCAACTACTCGAGGAGTCAATGGTAACCCGGTGACGAAGTCCATAGTGATGCAGTCTCATTTCCATGCTGGTTCTGGTAGCGCTGCAACAATCCTGCAGGTCTTTGCCATTCAGCCTTGACCCTCTGACAATTTAGGCATTGAGACACGAATTTATCTACATCTGCTTTCATTCCTCTCCACCAATATAATTTCTTCAAATCATGATACATCTTTGTACTTTCAGGATGTACCGAATAAGCGGTGGTGTGAGCTTCCTTCATTAGTCTGTGTCTAATGTCCAAGTTTCCATTTCAGGAATACATACTCTTCTTTTGTACTTCAGTACCTTTTCATCGTCCAAGGTGAACTCAGGAATAGTCCTACCTTTTTCGATGTCTTCTTGTATCGTTCTTAGATAAGGGTCTGATTTAAGAGCGGCTTTCACTTCATCAATTATATTAGGTACAATCTTCAATGTGACAAACATATTTGAAAACCGATGAATAAACCCTTGGTTGGTTGATCCACCCGATGCATTTATCACGAACTGCTCATTACCATGGTTGAATACTTTTCCTGTAACACACATTGTCGCAGTCGTGTTAACCTCTCCTTGGGATTTTATCATTGCTTTTCTGCTTAGCGCATCAGCAACTACATTAGCCTTTCCATGGATGATACTGGATATCACAATCATAATCCTTCAATAATTCCAGCCATCTTCTTTGTCTCATGTTCAACTCCTTCTAATTAAAAAGATAAGTGAGACTCTTATGATCTGATTTAATCTGAAATTTCTCTCCGTACAAATAATGTCTCCATATCTTGACAGCATGTACTACTGCTGCTAATTCCAAGTCATGAGTAGGATAATTCTTCTCATGTGTTTTCAATTGTCTTGAAGCATATGCAAGTACTTGTTCTCCTTGCATAAGTACACATCCTAAACCCAATCCAGACGCATCAGTGTATAAGGTAAATGGTTGTTCTGGAATATGAATAGTCAAGATGGAAACAGATATCAATCTAGCTTTCAATGTTTGGAAAATTTTCTCGCATTTGTCGGTCCAAACAAATTTTTCTCCTTTCTTAGTCAAACTGGTGAGAGGTACGACAATTCTGGAATAGTCTTCCATGAATCGTCGATAATACCCAGCTAGACCTAGGAAGCTTCTAATTTCTGCAACACTCTTAGGTGCTTCCCACTTCACAATGGCTTCAATCTTGCTAGGATCCACTTTAATTCCTTTAGCGGATACAACATGGCCTAAGAAAGCGACCTCATTTAGCCAAAACTCACACTTTGTAAATTTGGCGTAAAACTTCTCTTTTCTTAGTCACTGCGGAGCGGCTCTTAGATTCATGACATGAGTTTCCTTGTCCTTGGAGTAGACCAATATATCATTAATAAACACAATGACTGACGTATCCAACATATCATGGAATACCTGATTCATGAGTTCCATAAAAGTTGCGGGTGCGTTAGTCAATCCAAAAGACATGACTAAAAATTCATAGTGTCCATATCTTGTTCTGAATGCTGTCTTTGGAATATCACCTTCTTTAATCTTCAACTGATGGTATCCTGACCGAAGATAAATCGTGGAGAACACCTTGGCACCTTGCAACTGGTCGAACAAGTCATCGATCCGAGGCAATGGATATCGATTCTTGATTGTTAGCTTATTCAGTTCCTGGTAGTCTATACACAATCGAACGCTACCGTCCTTCTTCTTTACAAATAATACTGGCACTCCCCATGGTTATATGCTAGGTCTGATATAACCTTTGTCCAATAATTCCTATAATTGTACCTTCAATTCCTTCAGTTCAATAGGAGTCATTCGATAGGGTGCTTTAGATACTAGTGCGGCTCCGGGTATCAAATCTATAACGAACTCTGTCGCTCGATCGGGTGGTAGTCCTGGTAGTTCTTCAGGAAATACATCTAGAAAGTCACGCACAACATCAATATCCTCCATTCGTGGTGCTTCCTTGGTGAGGTCGATCATTGATACTAGATACCCAACTCCTCCTTTCTCGAGGCATTTTCTAGCCTTTAATGCAGAGAGGATGAGTTTTCGTTTATGGGGAAGTTTGGTTTTCGTAAAACTAAACTCTGCTCCTTCCTTGTCTTTAAATGTTAGCTTCTTTTCTACACACAATAGGTTTGCAGAATGCCGAGCTAACCAGTCCATTCCCAAGATAACGTCAAAGTCTGCCATCTCGAGTTGAATCAAGGTTGCATCCAAAGTCTTCTCGCCGATAAGGACTGGACATGGTCCATAACCTTTTTCTAATTCCACTTTAATCCCATAGGTGATCGTACAAGCAGTTTGTAGTCTAAGGATCTGAGGGGTAGATTTATCTTCTTTCCAAATGACACAGATATAAAAGAATGAGTAGCTCTAGAATCAAAGAGTACTCTAGTGGGTATGTCATTAATAGGTATGATACCCGTGATTTGTTTTAATTTAGTCTACATGCTCACACAATGTAACACAAAATGAAAGGTTCAGGTCATACCTGTGACCACATTAGGCGATGCGACAACATCCTCAGATGTAACAGCATAAACCTTTCCTTGCTGTAGTTGATTTCTGGGCTTAGGACACTTCCTTGAATAATGTCCTATTTGATTGCAGTTAAAGCATTTTGCTCCTTCATTATTTTGCTTTTGTTGCGGTTGAGCTGCTGGAGTAGTCTTGGCTGCAGCATTAAAGCCTTGAGTACGGAAGGGTTTGAAGGTCCTTTTATTCCCTCCATTGTATGAATTTCCGTTTGGCCTTTTCATACCCCTATTTTGAGCAAAATAGCTCTTTTTCTGGCTTGACTCTATTACTCGAGCAATCTGTACTGCTTCATTGTACACTTTCTTCTCCAGTCCCAGAACATGCTAGCGAATGCTTCCCCTGAGTCCCATAACGAACCTTCGGGTCTTAGTATTTTCCTCTTGCATATTAGCGGGTGCAAAGAAAAACAGCTCTTCATAACGCTGTTGGTATGCATCCACAGTCATTTGTCCCTGATATAAACTCATGAACTCTCTCTCCATAGTATCTCTAAAACTTCTGGGGAAGTACTTCTCAAAGAATGCCTCCTTATAAATAGCCCAGGTCAATTGGGCGTGCTTGGTTAACAGATAAGTCCGAGTGGACTTCCACTAGTGGTGTGCATGGCCTTTCAGCATGAATGTGGCACACAGTACTTTCTCCTCCTCATTTACTGTCATCATCATGAAATTTCTTTCCATTTCATTGATCCAATGGGTTGGCCATAAAGGATCTGCTGGTTTACCATTATATTCTTTAGGCTTCATCTTCAGAAAACACTCGATCAGTCGAGAGTGGTCCAAATGATACTGAGCATAGGCCCCATACATAGGTGGTTGGTACTGGTAACTGCCTTGAGCTACCTCAGGATTCTGCACTAGAGCCTGCATAACTGGCGTTTGAGGTGCGTGGGGTCCCATGTTGCTTCCTCCTGGTACTGTGCTAGCTTGTCCGGCTGGCATAGGTGTCGTATGTGCAGCTGGAAAAACCATTCCTATAGCAGCTTGTATATTGGCTTGCACCTGCTGTATTTGCTGCAACTGTTGTGCCAGGTTCATTACGGCTGTAGCCAAATTTGTAGGTGGGGCTGGAAAGTTTGTAGGGTTTGCCTAGCCATTAGCTACTGGTGGTGCCGCATTTCGATTCTCTTGTACTTCAGGATTTACATGGCTGTCTTCCTCCACAGGTGGTGGTGGTGGAATTGGGTTACGGCCTCGTCTGGTCACTCTTCGGCCAACCATTTCCTGTTCTAGTGGTGGTAGTGTCTGAAAAAAATCATAGAGCATGTGAGGCAATCAATATAAGTTGTTCCCAAGTCAAAATCCAACTAATCAATATAAATTTCTAATTTTTCAAGTCATTTACTGAAAATACTGATTTTTCCATCGTAGGGTCGATGGTAGGTCGCTCCTTATGCGACCCTAGGGTATACAACCCCAGAAACCCTGTCAACTCACGGAGAGCCTAGGGTCGATCATAGGGTCGGTATATGTCTGACCTTAGGTCCGACCATGGTGTCTATCAGATCACCAAGAGCCTAGGGTCGATGGTAGGGTCGGTCGTAGGGTCGCACATTTTGTCGAATTTTGCGACCCTACGATCCAAAATTAGGTTTTTAAACCTGATTTTGGATTCATTTCCTATTCTTTCTCTTTTCCTTCCAACTCAACTCACTTCCCCTGAGTTGCTACAGTATCGACCCCTAGTGTTTGGTGATCATTTCTTCCGTTCGCGACTTCCGCTCCTTCGCTTCAGGTATGCTCTCTATTGTTTCTCATTTTTAAGCTTTCAAAATTAGGTTTTCATCCATTTACATCGTTTTCTTCAAATTAAGATTTTTCTAACCGTAAAAATTTAATTTTTATTGGGGGCTTTTGCTATTGGTCACCCAATGGACGAAAGCCCTCAAAAATATTTGAGTTTCATCGGTTGGTTATCGAGAAACTTGAAAATTTACATTTTTGACCTAATTTTTTAGATTTTTCCAAATTGTTGAAATTTCTTCAAATTCAATCTTTCTAGTTTAAATTTCCAACTGTATGAGCTTTGCATGATGGTTTGGAACCTATGTAAGTCCTCCTACCCAGCTGTTTAGGTGAAAAGTGAGGCTTTTGACCAAATCATGCCGTCATAATGCCGAAATTTTGAATTTTTCACCATATCTAATATCTTGTTTATTGTTCTATGTCCTTGCAGGTAGTATGGCTCGTACCAAGGTTCCAAGGGCTCATGATCCCGTTCGTTTCCTCTCCAACGAGGCAGAAGCTCGGTATGCTTTCTATGAGCGTAAGAAAGTAGAAGGGGGTCGTTGTGTAAACTTGGCTAGTCTAGCCTTGTTTAATGTGGAGGGTGCCTTTGGTGACATGGGCTGGCTTCCTATGATCACCTGTGAGGCTTGTACTTATCCTGCTTTGGTGAAGCAGTTCTACTGCAACCTCCAAGTGGTGGGGGATCGCAATGATATAGAGAGAGGTAGGGAGCTCAGGATCACCAGCTATGTAAAAGGGGTGGAAGTTTCATTTAACTTCCAATAGTTGGCTGATCTCTTGGGCATATCAAATGATGGCCCTTTGGTGTACTGTGCTCCTAAGGAACCCCAGTTCCTATCCTTGGCGATGCGTGCTGAGATTGATAGTCAGCTCCTTAGAGGTGATCGCTGGGGGATGAAAGCGATCAACCTATGGTTAGAGCCTCGGGTGTACTGCAAGATCATCCAGCACAACCTGATTCCCCAGAGTGGTCACTATGATAGGATTTCTCAGTTGACCCAATATGTTTTGTACTGCATTTGCACTAGGCAGCCTGTCTGCCTTCCTTATATCATCATCAGGACTATGATCCATGCTACGCTACCTAGTCAGCTAGGCAACCTACCCTACGGACGTCTGATCACTACTCTGCTCACACGACTACACGTTGATTTATTAGATGAGAGGATTCATGAGGATACCTTCTCTTCTGACCATGACTGGGAGGCCGTCTGCAGGATGGGTATGCGGGATGCACAGGTCAGTGATAATGAGAGGAACGCTCTGATGCGTCCTCACACCCGGGTAGAGATGGCAGACGTCGAGGCAGCAGCAGCAGCAGGGGTCCCTCGGGGTGATGCTGAGGATGAGGATTGTATGTTCATGGATGTAGACGCCATACCTCCTCCATCACCTCTACATTCTATTGGAGATGGTTCATCTTGGGCTCCTTCACACACTGTTGGTCCTTCACACCCACCATCTGATGATATGATGGGGTTACTGCGTGAGATTAGAGAGGCTCAGCGAGTGACTGATCTGAGAGTAGGAGAGCTTCTAGATGCTCAGCGCGCGACTGATGGGAGAGTAGGCGAGCTTCTAGATGCTCAGCGTGCATCCGATCAGCGGATGGTCGAGTTGACAGCTAGTCTCCAGACGACCCAGACTCAGGTAGCCTGGTTGACTGAGTGTATGCTGAGGATTACGATAGAGATCGCGAGGCATTTCCTCCTTCAGCACCTCCAGCTCCATGATGTGTATTTTCTTTTGTTTTTCCCTGTACAACAGAGTAACCGTCCAGATTGTGAACTGTACTCTGAATTGGATATGTATATATATGTTGCTTTTAGTCGAGTGTATATGAAACTTGTTTCTCCTTTTATATATGCATTACTCTCTTTCTTAATTTTGTCTCAAACAACACAGGTGCTTATGGTGTGTTATTATTATAACTTTTAATTTTTATCCTAACTCAGTTCACGAACTTTTGTGGAAGTATACTGGTTTAATAGACAAGGCCTAAGAGCTCTGATACCAAGTTATCACACCCCAATTCCACACTATTCAGAATGGTGTGATGAACTGCCAAAATAACCAACGGTTCAACTAGGATCTCGAATAGGCTGTGTTCGTTTGCTTAAACCATACACATCCACAACCATAATCAGAATAAATACACAATAGTGGAAGTCTTTAATATTAAATAAACTGAGAGTCTAAGGATGATAACATAAATAAATTATCCAATTTTCTTCAAAAAGACTAAGACATAAAGTAAATAAAATAATCATTTATATTTCCTTAATAATTCAAATAAAAATCTAATCGAAGACGCATGAGTTGCACGCGCATGACGAATCATGCGACTCCATCATAACTTCTGCATCCATCGCCGCCGCATGTCCATACATCGGAGCATTCATATAATCTTCTACGGTGGTACTTGCATCATCAACTAAAAATATTCAACGTCGAAAGGGTAAGCACACATCACGGCTCAATGAGTAAACAAAACATGCAACAAACATATACATGCATTCAATTCATATCTTTGGTCTGGTTCATAAGTTTGCAATGTGTAAGAGAAAGGAAAGGTGGCTGCCGCAGCTCTATACACGAATGTATAGAACCGCCCAATGGATCAAACACCATTGCTGCCCCTACATACACCCACCATGGAATAGGGATAGAGCTAAAGTGCTTAGGACCGCACCGCATCACAGTTCCCCTGATGTCCTACCCATTCCAACACGTAAGTCCCTGCTGGCGAGGGCTTGCAAACTGGGCTCGCAACTAACCAATCCTAATGTCAAACAGTGTATCCAAGGCCTCACCCCAGCATCCATCAATACGTCCATAGAGATAGAGCTAAGGCCCCCCGCAGAGTCAGAGACTACACGGTCTGAGACCACCTCCCCTAATGCCCTACGACGTAATAGTTCTGCTAAGGTAATGGCGATATGACGATGTTAGTGGCAAGACTTGAGTAGAGATAGAGCTAGAGTCTAGTGATCAGGATGAACTACAGTGTCACATCCTCCCCCTGATGCTCTACTCGCATTAAGTACACTAACCACACACATACATTCACATGCCTATTTCTAGCATCATCATCATCATCATGTTATAAATAAATGGAATTAAATATGCATGAACAGTAATAACAGGAATAGTGGATGACATGTGATATGCACATTACAATCATACAAACATAGAATCATTCATGGTATTGGACTCAATAAATAAAAACAGTTTATTATTAGTCAATTAGTTTAGGTCTTGTTCCCACACCTTTGATTGCTAGTAGATCCTCGTTCAAGCTTTATAATTCACTTTTAAACCACTGGAAAGACCTAACAAGTCGATAGATTTTAATTAGAATTAATTCCAATATGTTTAAACTAACTAAAACTGTAGGGTCGCAGGTGGGGTAGCACCTGGGGTAGCAGTTTCTGCGACCACGGGGGTAGGGTCGCAAGTAGGGTAGCACCTAGGGTAGCTGTTTCTGCGACCCCAGGGTGTAGGGTCGCATGTGGGGTCGGATACCATTAGACCCTAAGTGCAACCACACCCTCCCTGGGACTTCCCGAGGGCATGTGGTCGATCATATGGTCTCGTAGGGTCAGATATCGTTCACCCTACGTGCAACCACACGTGTTCTGTGTCGACCTTTCATTCTAAAGTACATTCCTTCATGTATGAATCCTTTGGCTTACTATCATGGTCCATCCTATTATTGTTCTATGGCTCATAACTATAATTTACACACCATTCATTGTCCATAACGATCTCTTCCATGGAATCTCTTGGAATTTGTCCATGGATGGATGATTTGGGTTTCTCCTAATCCTATGTCCTTCATAAACTATTCTAGGCTCTTAATTCATGTATGGATTTAGGTTCATACCTTAGGTTTACTGAGATTCAGAGGTTTCTCTAAACTTCCTCTCTTCCTTGGCCTTCTTCTTCAATTCACCTTCTCTTCCTTCTCTTCTCTCTTTCTCTCACTTTCAATTAGGGTTCTAAAGGAGTGAAAGAAGCTAAGGGACGTCCTATTTATAGAGGAAAATCCTCTATAATAAGTCCCAATGAGTTTAGGAAAGACCCCCTTTGAATTAGGAAGGTTTCCTAATTTTTGATTTCTGACTGTTATTGTAGGGTCGGATGTAGGGTCGCAGAATCCGTTGACCCTAAGTTTTTTTAGTCATGCGACCCCACGACCAAAAAGTCATGGGTTGGACTCTTTTGAGGTGGGGTCGGTCACACCTATTTAGGCATGCGACCCTACCCTTATATTCGACTATTTTTGAGTTAGACTTTATACCTGGTCTTGTGGTTTCTTCACGCACTTGGTCCCCTTGGCTCGACCATGATAGGTAGACCTGGTACAATGTGGTAAGACCGGTTAGTTTTGTAAGACCCGCACGCCACGAACCCGGTCTAACCTTACATTCTTGTGTCATGACCAGTCTACCTATCATGGTCGAGCCAAGTGAACCCAGTGCGTGAAGAAACCACAAGACCAAGTATGAAATATAACTCAAAAACAGTCAAATATGAGTGTATGGTTGCATGCCTGAAAGGTGTGACCGACCCCACCTCAAAAGAGTCCAACCCATGACTTTTTGGTCGTGGGGTCGCACGTTTTAAAACGTAGGATCGCCCCCCCCCCCCCACATCCCTAAACCGTCTCAGGTAAAACGTAGGATCGCAGTATGTCCGACCCTACGTCCGACCCTACGAAAACAGTACGAACCAAAAATTAAGAAACTTTCCTAATTCCAAGGGGATCTTTCCTAAACTCATTGAAACTTATTATGGAGGGTTTTCTTCTATAAATAGGACGTCCCTTATCTTCTTTCACTCCTTTACAACCCTAATTGAAAGTGAGAGAAAGAAAAAGAGAAGGAAGAGAAGAAGAGAATGAAACTTGAAGAAGAAGACTAAGGAAGATAAGGAAACTTCAGAGAAACCTCTAAATAAAGGTATGAACCTAATTCCTTACCTGAATAAGAGATCCTAGAATAGTTATGAAGAACATAGGATTAGGAGAAACCCAAATCATCCATCCATGGACAAGTTCCAAGAGATTCCATGGAGAAAATTGTTATGGACAATGGATAGTGTATAACTTTGAGTTTTGAGCCATAGAACAATCTTAGAATGGACCATGAAAGTAAGCCAAAGGATCAAAACATGTAAGAATAGACTTTAGAATGAAAGGTTGACTCAGAATACGTGTGGTCGCACGTAGGGTCGAATGATATCTGGCCCTACAAGACCACAGGATCGACCACATGCCCTCGGGAAGTCCCAGGGAGGGTGTGGTCGCACGTGGGGTCGTAGGGTCGAATGGTATCCGACCCCACGTCTGACCCTACACCCTAGGATCGCAAAAACTGCTAACCTAGGTGCGACCCTACCCTGCGACCCTACCCCTGTGGTCGTAGAAACTGCTACCCTAGGTGCTACCCTACTTGCAACCCTATGATTTCAGTTAGTCTAAATTTATTGGAATTGATTCTAATTAAAATCTATCGACTTGTTAGGTCTTTCTAGTGATTTTAAAAGTGATTCGTAAAGCTTGAACGAGGATCTACGCTCAATCAAAGGTGAGGGAACAAGACCTAAACTAATTGACTAATAATAAACTATTTTTATTTATTGAGTCTGATGCCATGAATGATTCTATGCTTGTATGCGTGTAATGTGTATTTAACATGACATCCAATATTCCTGCTAATATTGTTCATGCATATTTAATTATGTTTATTTATAACATGATGATGATGATGATGTTAGGAATAGACATGTGAATGTTTGTGTGTGGTTAGTGTACTTGATGCGAGTGGGGCATCAGGGGAAGTGTGATGCGGTATTTGATCCGAACACTTTAGCTCTATCTCTACTTAAGTCTTGTCCACTGACATCGTCGTATCGCCATTACCTTAGCAGGACTATTACATCGTAAGGCATCAGGGGAGGTGGTCTCGGACCATGTAGTCTCTAACTCTGTCGGGGGGCCTTAGCTCTATCTCTATGGACGTATTGAGGGATGCTGGGGTGAGGCCTTGGATACACTGTTTGACATTTGGATTGGTTAGTTGCGAGTCCAGTTTGCAAGCCCTCATCAACAGGGGCTTACGTGTTGGTATGGGTAGGGCATCAGGGGAAGTGTCATGCGGTGTTTGATCCGGGCACTTTAGCTCTATCCCTATTCTATGAAGGGGTGGATGTGGGTGATAATAGTGTTTGATCCGTTGGGTGGACTTACACACCCTGTGTATAGAGGTGTGGTGGCCACCAATCCTTTCTATTGCACATTGTAAACTTATGAACCAGACCAAAGATATGAATTGAATGCATGCATATATTTGTTGCATTGTTTTGTTTTACTCACTGAGCTCAAGTTGGAGAGCTGACCCTCGC
Source organism: Protea cynaroides (assembly GCA_028583415.1). Taxonomy (NCBI): domain Eukaryota; kingdom Viridiplantae; phylum Streptophyta; class Magnoliopsida; order Proteales; family Proteaceae; genus Protea; species Protea cynaroides. The sequence continues at coordinate 90,409,858 of CM053276.1, read as the reverse complement.
ACGTGCAATTCTTTTTAGTTTCTGATGTTGCAGGTATTACGGTTGAAAATTATGTCGACACGCCAACATATGAACATGTGGCGGCTAAGAATTATTATGATTCGTTAAGCGAGCGTTTCAACTGTTGGTACGCTTAGTGTTTAATTTTCGTATTTGGATATTTGTAAAATGTATTAAATTATGTTTTGGTTACTTGGAGATAAATAGAATATTAATTATTTATCATGACTAGACCTCAGTTCATTATCTGTAAGACTTTCGCTATTTATTTTATTATCTCTGATTAATGTGGAATGTGTTTTGGTTTAACATAGTGAGGATAGCCTATTCGAGATCTTGGTTGAACCGTTGGTTTATTGACGGTTCATCACACCATTTTGGTTAGTCCAGAATTATGGTATGAAAAGTTCGATACGGGTCTTACAGTAGGGTCATAATTAATTCCGATTATTGCTGACGCGATCTAATCTATCAGACGGCCCACACAATATCTTGCCTTTTTTGTTTGATCAAACAGCCATTATTTGAGAATGCTTCGTCAGTCAATCGAAACTCAACAACGCATCTGACCTGTCAGCGAAGGCGCTGATTTGGTGCAGCGCATGTACAGTGTGGCGTCGACGATGATCCAAATCCAACGGATAATGTTAAATTCAATTCCATCTGATGTAGTTATTACAATCCAACGACTAGCATAAGATCCTACCATTTTTAAGTTGATCTAGCGGCTATTACTCAAGATATCGGATCTAATAAATCGCAACTCGACACCACACTTGCTATGTCAACGGCGGCGCGGCTTCAGTGTTGCACAGGTGTATGATAGAGCCTTCAAAGATGCTTTTTGTTATGAATTGGTTGGTCGATCTTCATTTGATCATATATTGGCCATCTGGAGTTCAAATCGGACGATCCAAGTTGCATTGTGCTCCATTTTGAATACTCTTTTATCTGAGATTGAGTTTGTGTCTGAAACTATAGCAGAAATTAAAAAAAAGAGAGAAAAGAAGAGGGAGAAGAGGATTTTTGTGGGTTTTGCTTGTTGGGTGAGCATTTAATCACCCACTAACCTCATCTTTACTTGTCAATGGTGCATTAAGGAGTGGTGAGAGGTTGTTGAAGCTTCCATTGAATATTCATGGTGATTGTGAGCATTTGTGAAGCTTCATTGGAGTGTTGGTATGTGTTTAGGGTTTAAATCCTTCCACCAACTATCAAGGAGAGGTGCTGAGCTCCACTGATGTGTAGTTGAGGGCTTGAATGAGTGTTAGCTTGTGAGAGAGAAAAGAAAGGAGTTGTGAGCATTAAATCACCTATCAACCTCTCTCTTGTTCATCAATGGAGTCTTGAATGTTTGTGAGAGGTTGGTAGAGCTTTTATTGTATATCAATGGTGATTGTTAGCTTATGAGGAATATGAAGATAGTTGTGAACAAGGGTTTAGTTGAAGATTCAAGTTCTTCCATTCCAGCTGGCCATTGGAGACACTACAAACCTCTTCAGGAGTTGGAAAGAATCGATTGTAAGATTTACTCAACCTTGTATTATCGTTTGTTTTCCATACATATATGCTAGTGTAGGTAAATATGTTGAATACCTAACTAGTGGGGGAAAATTGTAAAGCAATCATTAGCCTAAAAATTGATACTGTTAGCTTCCCGTAGGTGTGGGTTAAGCTTGCTATGTACTGCGGGTGCTAAACACTGGTACATTGGTACCTGAATTGTAGGCACATTTGTGCCCTCCTGGTTATTTACTGGGTAAATGCGTGTATGTGCTTCCTGCTGTGTATACAGCTAAAAAAAACATATTGAGTATATATAGAGCCTGTTGGGTATTACTCCGTAGACTAGCCAGCATACACTGTGTTCAGTGTGAATGTACCATTTCTGTATATTGTGAAGTACGTGGAATACATTGCAGGATAGGGTTATGAGCATTAAATCACCTACCAATATCTCTCTTGTTCATCAATAGAGTCTTGAATGTTTGTGAGAGGTTAATAGAGCTTTTGTAAGACCCGCACTCCACTAACTTGATCTAACCATGTCATGCTAGGTCTTTCCATCATTCCTGGACCAAGTAGACCGAGTGTGTGAAGATAGATCACAAACCAGGTATGAGAATCGAGTTAAAAACACTAAAAACATATCTAAGGTCGCATGCCTAGGTAGGTATGATTGACCATAAGGAAGGGAACCAAAAATCTCAAATCCAGAACCCCACGGTCGATGATTTCCACTTTACGGTCGATGATTTATGCGATCGTATGATCGACAATGAGAACTCAGATCAGACTCTGAGTTTCGAAAACTTTCCTAAACTAAGGGATTGCTTCCCTAATTGAAAGAGGACTTTATATGGAGAGTTTTTCTCTATATAAAGGACGTCCCTCGGCCATTTTTCACTCTTTTAGAACATTAGTAAACCCTAGATAAAGAGAAGGAAGAGAAGGAGAAGAAGAAAAAGCTAAGGAGAAGAGTTTGCTGAGAAGGGATTGACTATCTATCAGAGGCAAAGGTATGAAACGAATCTCTGGAGATGTAGACTCTAAGGAATAAGACTTCTATGGAGGATAGGCCATATCAATCTATTATGATCTATGTGATTTCCTTGAGAAAATCCCAAGGAGAACCACGGGGAGTGAATTTGATGATTAGGGTTGATAAGAAATTACTAATGATGGCCATAGGATGACCTTAGGATAAACCCCATTGAAGAACAGAAGAATTGACCTAGGAAAAACTCGAATTTCAGGTAGACTGTGACCAGAAATATCAAGGTCGCAGCTACAGTCGACCATAGCATGACTAGTATGACCAGAGGATCGACCATAGGCATTCGGGAAGATTTCAGAAATCATATTGTCGCAGCTATGGTCGCACCATATGCGACCATAGGGTATCGATCGTAGATAGTAAGGTCGATACAACATGAGACCATAGGACCAATCAGGCACCTATCAGTGCTCTGTTTCGATTTTCGACCACTGTAACATGTCACATATGAATCCTAACTTAAATTCATATAACCTTTAGGTTGTTAAATCAATTCAAAGAGAATTTCAAGGCTTGGAAGGACATCAAGAATTGCTAATAGGTGAGGGAACAAGACCTAAACTAATTGGATAATAACAAACTATTTATTTTTATTGAGTCCAATGTCATGATTGATTCTATGCTTGTATGCTTGTAATGTGTATCTCACATGTCATCCAATATTCTTGCTATTACTATTCATGCATATTTAATTCCATTTATTTATAACATGATAATGATGATGATGCTAGGAATAGGCATGTGAATGTATGTGTGTGGTTGGTGTGTTGGATGCGAGTGGAGCATCAGGGGGAGGACGTGGCATGGTGATCTTTGACCTCATCACCAGACTCTAGCTCTATCTCTACTCAAGTCTTGCCCACTGACATCGTCGTATCGCCATTACCGTAGCAGAACTATTACGTCATAAGGCATCAGGGGAGGTGGTCTCGGACCGTGTGGTCTCTGACTCTGCTGGGGGCCTTAGCTCTACCTCTATGGATGCATTGAGGGATGTTGGGTTGAAGCCTTAGATACATTGTTTGGCATTTGGATTGGTTAGTTGTGAGTCCAGTTTGCAAGCCCTCGCCAATAGGGGCTTACGTGTTGATATGGGTAGGGCATCAGGGGAAGTGTTATGCGGTGTTTGATCCGGACACTTTAGCTTTATCTCTATCCCATGATGGGTTCATGTGGGACGGAAATGGTGTTTGATCTATTAGATGAATTCACACACTCGTGTATAAAGGTGCGGCGGCCACCAAACCTTTTTATAGCACATTGCAAACTTAAAAACCAGACCAAAGATATGACCTAAATGCATGCATATGTTTGTTGCATTGTTTTGTTTGCTCATTGAGCCGTGATGTGTGCTCACCCTTTCGACGTCGAATATTTTTAGTTGATGATGCAGGTCCTACCGTTGAAGAATATATAAATGCATCGACGTATGGACACGTTGCTGTAATGGACGTAGAAGCTAAAGAAGATGCATGATTCATCATGCGAGTGCAACCAATGTGTTTTCGCTTAAGTTTGGTTATAATTTGAACATCGGATATGTAATTGATTATTTATTTTTATGTCTTGTGGTTTGGAGATAATTAGATTAAATATTTATTTATCACTTTTAGACCATCAATTCATTATCTGTAAGACTTTCGCTATTTGTTATTACCTCTGATTATTAATGTAGAATGTGTATGTGGTTTGATATGGTGGATACGACCTATGCGAGATCCTGGGTGAACCAATGGTTTATTGGTGGTTTATCACACCATTTTGGTTAGACCAGAATTGGGGTGTGACAGCTTGGTATCAGAGCACTCAGGTTCTACCCATTGACCTAACTACTTCCACATGAGTCATGAACTGAGTTAGAATAAAATTTAAAAGCTGTAACAAGAACACACCATAAACACTTGTGTTGTATGAGACATAAACTAAGAAACAGAATAATGCACATATATAAAGAAAAAACCAATTCGATATATATATGGGAATCAGACAAATGTACATCAAATCAGAGTACAGTCCACAATCCAGACAGTTACTCTGTTATATAAAAGGAAAAAGATATTAAGGGCAATCATGGAGCTGGAGGTGCTGGAGGAGGATGAGCCTCACGATCTCTATTATAGTCCTCAGCATATTCTCTCGTGAGCCAGCCCACCTGAGTCTGAATTGCTCGGAGACTAGCCATCAGATCCGCTATCTGCTGGTCTATAGAGTGTTGGGCATCTAAAAGCTCTCCTACTCTCCAATCAGTCACATGCTGAGCCTCTCTAATCTCTCGTAACAACCCCATCATGTCATCTGGAGGTGGGCGTGAAGGGCCAGCTGAATGAAAAGCCCTAGAAGGGCCAGCTCCAGTAGAATATTATGGCGATGGAAGAGGGATGAAATCCACATCCATGTACATCCGATCATCATCCTCCTCATCACCACCCTCGTGTGCCTCTGCTGCTACCTCTGCTGCTGCCGCCTCTGCATCTGCTGTCGCTACCCGAGTGAGAGGACGTCTCATAGCATTCCTCTCATCATCACTAACCTATATCTCTCGCATGCCCATCCTGTTGATGGCCTCCCAATCAAGGTCATCTGAGAAGGTGTCCTCAAAGATCCTCTCATCCACTAGGTCCACCTGTAGAAGAGCGAGTAAGGTGGAGATCAGCCGCCCATAGGGCAAGTTACCTCTCAAGTCAAGCAATGTAGCTCGGTGCATAGTCTGGAGAATAATGTATGGGAGATAGACAGACTGCCTAGTACAGATACAGTACAACAGGTATTGAGTCAGTTGAGAGATCATCTTATAATGTCCGCCCTGGGGAATCATATTATGTTGGATAATCTTGCAGTAGACACGTGGCTCTGGACGCAGGTTGACTGCTTTTACCTCCCGGTGGTCATCCCGAAGAATCTGACTTTCAATCTCTATACGCATCTGTTTGGAAAGAAACTGTGGCTCTCTGGGTGCACAGTAAACCAACTGCCCATCATTAGAGGTACCTAGGAGATCAGCCAACTCCTGGCAGTTGAATGAAATCGAAACCCCTTTCACCCAGCTGGTGATCCGAAGCTCTGTGCCCCTCTCTACATCTAGGTCACCCTCTACCTGAAGGTAACAGTAGAACTGCTTAACCAAGTTCAGATGAGTGCAAACCTCGTATAGGATCACTAAAACCAGTCCATATCACCAAATGCCCTCTCTACATCAAACAGGGCCAAGTGGGCTTGGTTCACACATCTACCCCCTTCAACCTTCTTTCGGTCAAACCAAGGGTATCGCACTTCTGCTTCTACAGACCTGAAGTGAAGTGGGTCATGAACTCGAGAAACCTTGGTGCGAACCATGATAGCTGTAAGAAAAGAAAACAAGAAAACAAGTTAGAAAATTTAAAAAAATTTGACAGCATAACGACGTAAAATGATAAAAAAAAACCTCACTTTTCACCCAAACATTGGGCAGGAAGACTTACGTAGGTCCCAAACCATCCTGCAATGAATATTCAATCGGAAATTTTAACTAGGTAGGTCGAATTTGAAAAATTTTGACAATTGGGCAAAAACCCCAAATTTTAGGTCAAAATTGGGATTTTCGAAATTTCTATAAACCAACTGATGAAACTCAAATTTTCTTGAGGGATTTCATCCATTGGGTGGCCAATAGCAAAAGCCCCCAATAAAAATCAAATTTTTACAGTTAGAGAAATATTAATTCGAAGAAAATCCTACAAATGACAAAAACCCTAGGTATGAAAGCTTAAAAATAAAAGAGAGTAGCGAACATACCTTATGGAACGGAATGTGGGTCGTAGATAGAAGGAAAAATCACCAAGTTTCTATGATCGACACTGTAGCAACTCACTGGAGGCAATTTCTATGATCGACAGTGTAGCAACTCACTGGAGGCAAGTTGAGTAGAGGCCGTAGGATGAAGAAGAAATGAGAGGGAAACTCTCGAAAATAGGTTTTTAAAACTGATTTTGGATCTTACGGTCGCACAATTAAACCAAAACCATCGACCGTAGCATTTACCGTATGATCGACCGTAGCATCGACCGTATGATCGACCATAGGGTCTCGGTAAGTTGTCAGGGATGTGATGGTCGCACCTATGGTAGCACAACATGCGACCGTAGGCCATCGACCGTATGACCTACTGTTGTCTGCATTTTGATTCTGATTAAACTTTTGCCTATTGATTTTGTTTTTCTCTCTCCTTCCATTGTGAGACTAACCCCATACTACCATCATATCTTGTCTCACATGTACAACCTTTCCAAGTACCATTCTACCAAGAGTTTAAATGGTGGGACGCAGAGTAAGTAGAATGAGACAAAATGCAAACCCATCTCCACTACCTATGGAGACTAATGATAATGAAGGTCAACAATGACAGGAAGGGAATATTGGAACTCAAAATACTGCACCTCAGAATGTTCACACCCAAGCCAATCCAACCAACCTACCTCCACTACCTATAGATTTGGCTACTGTGGTGATGAATTTAGCACAATAATTGCAGCAAATACAGCAAGTGCAAGCTAACATGTAAGCTGCTATGGGAATGGCTTTCCCAGCTGCAAACACGACACCTCTACCTGCAGGACAAGCTAGTACTGCACTTGGTGGTAGCAACATCGTACCCCAAGTACCGCAAATACCAGCAGTACAAGGCCAAGTACAAAACCCTGAAGTACCACAAGGCGAGTATAACCAAAGAAATTATCAGTACCAGCCGCCTATGTATGGAGTATATGAACAGTATCAGCTTGATCACTCTAGACTGATCGAGCATTTTCTGAAGTTGAAGCCAAAGGAGTTCACAGGCAAGCCATCAGATCCGTTATGGCCAGCTCATTGGATCGATGAGATGGAAAGAAACTTTATGATGATGACTATAAATGAATAAGAAAAGATATTATGTGCCACTTTTATGCTGAAAGGTGATGCGCACCATTGGTGGAAATCTACTCGGAGTTATCTGTTGACAAAGCACGCCCAACTGACCTGGGTTATCTATAAAGAAACTTTCTTCGAGAAGTACTTTCCCAGGAGTTTCAGAGATCAAATGGAAAAGGAGTTTCTGAGTCTGTATCAGGGACAAATGACTGTAGACGCATATCAACAGCTTTATGAAGAACTATTTTCTTTGCTCCATCTAGCATGCAGGAGGAAAATATGAAAACTCGAAGGTTCGTCATGGGACTTAGGGGAAGCTTCCGTGAGCATGTATTGGGACTGGAAAAGAAGATTTATAATGAAGCTGTACAGATTGCTCGAGTACTGGAATCGAGCCAGAGGAAAAGTTATTTTGCTCAGAACAGAGGTACTAAAAGGCCTAATGGAAATTCATACAATGGAGGGAACTCAAAGATGTTTAAATCATTCCGTACTCAAGGCTTCAATGCTGCAGCCAAGACTACTCCGATAGCTCAACCTCAACAAAAGCAAAGTAGTGATGGAGTAAATGCTTTAACTGTAATCAAGTAGGACATTATTCAAGGGAGTGTCCTAAGCCAAGGAAGCAGCTACAACAAGGAAAGGTTTATGTAGTTACATTTGAGGATGTTGTCGCATCGCCTGATGTGGTCACAGGTATGACCTGAACCTTTTGTTTTGTACTACCTTGTGTGAGCATATAGATTAATATAAGAAGAAAATCACAGGTATCATACCTATTAATGGCATACCCGCCAGAGTACTCTTTGACTCTAGGGCTACTCATTCTTTTATATTTGTGTCATTTGGAAAGAATTTAAATCTACCCCTCAAACCTTTAGACTGCAAACTGCTTGTACGATCACCTATGGGATTAGAAGTGGAACTAGACAAGGGTTATGGACCATGTCTAGTTTTTATCGACGAGAAGATTTTGGATGCAACCTTAATTCAACTTGAGATGGCAGACTTTGACATTATCTTAGGAATGGATTGGTTAGCTTGGCACTCTGCAAACCTATTATGTGCAGAAAAGAAATTGACATTTAAAGACAAGGAAGGAGCAGAGTTTAGTTTTGCGAGAACCAAACTTCCCTATAAACGAAAACTCATTCTCTCTACATTGAAGGCTAGAAAATGCCTTGAGAAAGGAAGAATTGGGTATCTAGTATCCGTGGTCAACCTCACCAAGGAAGCACCACGAATGGAAGATATTGAAGTTGTGCGTGACTTTTTGGATGTATTTCCTGAGGAACTATTAGGACTACCACCCGATCGAGCGACATAGTTCGTTATAAATCTTATACCCCGAGCCGCACCAGTATCTAAAGCACCTTATCAAATGGCTCCTACTGAACTAAAGGAACTGAAGGTACAATTATAGGAATTACTAGACAAGGGTTATATCAGACACAGCATATCACCATGGGGAGCGCCAGTATTGTTCGTAAAAAGAAGGACGGTAGCGTTCGACTGTGTATAGACTATCAGAGTCAAACTCTAATTTCGGCTGAACCAGAAGTGTGAGTAAACCGTCACTGAACCAACAGTTCACACCAGGATCTCAATAAGACCGTGTCCACTCAAACAAACCATTGCACATAACCATAATCAGAATATAATAAAATACAGCGGAAGTCTTAAATTAAATGAACTGAGTTCTCTATTGATAATTTAAATAAAATACCCAATTATTCTCCACACCAAGACGTAAATAAATATCCTTACATCAAATGTAAATCCATTGAAAATAAATAAATAAATTAAATCAACATCCGAGAGGTACACGCAGAAAAGGCACTCGCATGAAGCGTCATGCTCATCCTCTCCTGCTTGCACTTCTAAAGCAGCAACACCTCCATACGCCGGAGCATCCATGTAGTCCTCTACGATATAACCTGCATCAACATCTAAAAACATGTATATATATACAGGGTAAGCCCACAGCTTACCTCAGTAAGAAAATTAGACAATGCAACAAACATATGCATGAGTAACATTCACATTATGGTCTGGTTTTAAGTTTACAATGTGCTATAGAAAGGATTGACGGCCACGACACCTCTTTACACGAGTGTATGAAGCTGCCCAATGGATCAAACACCACTGTCGTCCCACATGCACCCACAATGGAATAGAGATAGAGCTAAAGCTTTCAGATCAAACACCGCCAACACTTCTCCTGATGCCCTACCCATACCAACACGTAAGCCCCTATTGGCAAGGGCTTGCAAACTGGGCTCGCAACTAACCAATCCTATATGTTATCACAGTAGGCCCTATCCCAGCACAACTCCCTATGGCATAGAGATAGAGCTAGAGTCTAGTGGCCTGGCCGAAGACCACAGTGCCACTTCCTCCCCCTGATACCCTACCCGCACTAAGCATGCTAAGATAGAAACGATACGAAAAGGTGCTAGTGTGAGGAATGATCCCAGACCCCAGGCCCTTTCTATTCCACACACCAATGAAAATAATCACATACCTAATAGTCACATCCTAGCATAGCGAGTATGCATGAACAATATAATAACTGAAAGTAAATATGACATGCGAGTATGCACAAACACCATTCCATAGAATCATAATTATTAACAATGTTTTACTGTTATTAAATTACTAAGGTTTATGTCCGATTTCCTTACCTGACGCTTGTTTAATAATTTGCTCCGCGTCACAGAATCCAAACTCGCTATCACAAGGTCCTACACGATGTTGGGGTTGAATTAGAATAGTTTATCTTAGGGTTACGTTGGTCGGAAAACCAACTGGGTCAAAACACTCCTCACAGTGTAGACCGATCGCAGGTACCGGTCATGGCACTGTGGGGAAAGGTGCGACCGGTATGGTAGACCGATATGCCTCCGGAAGACCATAAGCTCGGTTCTCGACTTCCGTCGGTCACCCCTATTGATTCTAGGATTTCTCCTATACATTCTAGGTCTGAGCAATGAGTTAGAGTTGTTTTATACTCCATTCAAGTCCTAGTTTTGATGATCCTCAGCTTAGAACTTGAATCTAGGGTTATCGACTTTATTAGGGTTTGACGGCAAATTCTAAGGTTTAGATCAATACCTCACCTTGCATGGTATTGATTCATTCATAACTAATCTTTTATAATGCTTAACTTAGAGGAAGGTTCAAGCACTTGTCGTTGGTTCGCAGAAGGGTGTTCTTCGTCCAACGGCAACGGCGGCTCCTCTCCCTCCTTCCTTAGCTCTTTCTCCTTCTTCTATCTCTTTCTCTTCTGTAGGGTTTGTGAGGATCAATGAAAGAGATTTAAGGAGGTTTAGGGGTCCTTAAATAGGCTAGGATTGAGTTTAGGAAGTCCCCCTTACGTTAGGAAAGTCCTAGGGTTCGATATTTGGAAAGTGGGATCCGCAGAGATCCGTTTCCAGATCTAAGTAGTCTGCCTGCACAGACATACCAGTCGACCAGTACCATCGACCGGTACCATCGATCGGTATGAAATATTTCATACCTTAGGTCCATTTTCATACCAAATTATCATCCGTTGGTCCCGTCTGGCCCAATGATGATTGGAAGACCTGTTACAACATGAATTAAAGGTTTAGATCGGGTTCATGGAGTGCGGGTCTTACAACTCCCCCACCCTTAAAAGAAATTTCATCCCCAAAATTTACATGTAGGTTTCACAACTCCCCCACCCTGAAAATAAATTTTGGCCTCGAAATTTATACGTACCTTATTTATCGAAAAGGTTAGGGTATTCCTTCTCCATTTGAGCACGAAAGCTCTTCGGAAAGTACTTATCAAAGAAGGCTCCCTTGAATATTTCCCAAGTGATCTGGGTATGCTTTGTCTCCAAATATGTCCGGGTAGAATTCCACCAGGCATTAACATCTTCCTTAAGCATGTGCATAGCAAATAGCACCTTCTCATCCTCCGTGCAAGTCATCAGACGGAAGTTCTTCTCCATATCAACAACTCACTATGCAGGCCATAGTGGTTTTCCTGGTTTCCCTGTAAAAGTAGGGGGTTTCAATTTCAAAAACCTATCCACCGCTCGGCTTAGGTCATTTTGCTCCTGTGCATTTGTTTCATACCAAGGTGGTGGGTATGGATAGATCCCTTGATAGGCAGACGACGTTGGATTCTGTCCTTGGCCCATTGGCCCAGTACTACCATCCATTGGTAGTGTGGTGTTATTTCCCCCAGACTCAGGCGTACCTTCTGTAGGGACATATCTGGTGGCCTGAACATCTTCAGCATCTCATTCAGGAATGCTTTCTGCTGAGCTTCCATCTGATAAACCAAATTTGTCACAATTGTTTCAGAGTTAGTGTGAGGAGGGCCTGACAAATTTGTTGGTGCTCTGGGACTCTACCCTTCTCCACCTTCCGGGTTCAGGTTTTGTTCATCAATAGTTCCTATTTCCTCATTGTCCTCGGCTTGGCGCACCCTGGAGTGGTGACGCTTTCGTGAGCCTCTACGATCATTTCTGCCTGCCATCTCAAATTAGTCTTTCTTGCTTGGATCTGAGAAGAAGACATAACACATGAGGTACAATCGAATAGTCATAATAGTGTTAGTCTTTAACAAGTGCAAGGCGAAAATCGTAAGGGAAACTTAAATCAAAGTTTTAAAAATTTTCTTCTTTTTTTTTTTGTCCGGTCGCGACTTACTAGTTGCGACACTGTAGAGTGTGGTGCGACCGGTATGATCGATGGTCAGCACCACTCTCTTGACTGAGAGGTACCGGTTGCAGGTACCAAGGGGTATCGATCGACGGTATAGGGCAAACCGTCAACTGGTATGCCCAAAAGGCTTTAAAAATCGCAAAAGTGAGTCTTTTCTCACTTTTCTTCTTTCCATTTCCCCCGGTGGCAATTTCTCTCTGACTTGGAGAGTTGCTACAGTCCGACCAGTGACCTTAGAAGCGATTTTCTTCCGATCAAGACCTTGAACATCGTCTCTAACTAAGGTTCTTCCTTCCTTTCTTCCTTTTTATATCGTTTCTTCATGGTTTCTTGCCCAAAAACTAGATTTTTCTTGTTCTGGAAGATTCTAACCATAGGAACTCTTTTTCTTTGGCTTAGAAATAGTTTAGAGACCTCTATGAATAAAATCCCTCAACTTATTTGAGGTTCCACCATATGGTTTTTCTAAAAATTGAATTTTTAGGTTTTTTACCTAGGCTTTGGTCAAAATCGATTTTTTTTCTTGTAGTTGTTAAATTCCTTGCTTGTTTGATGGTTGTTTAGTTTCCATATTGTGTTAGATTGTTAGGTAAGTTCTCCTCCCCAGATTTTGGGTGAGTTCAAGGCTTTTGCTTTAATTACTATCATTATGCTATCGAAATTTCAGAAATTCTAACCAATTTCTCATGTGTTTTGTTTTTGTTTTGTAGTTCAAAATGTCTCAATGTCGTGGTGCTGGTAAACATGCATTCGCTCCTGGCATGAATCGTTCGCACCCACCGGTTCCGCCATTTGATGAGCGATGGTTTCGTTTTGCGGCGGTGCAAGCCCGTTTTCCCTGGTTTGAAGAGAAGAACATCGAGTCAGGGCGATGTGTAAACTTGGAACAGCTACAACGATTTGACATTGAAGCAGCCTTCGGTGCTCTTGGGTGGTTACCCATTATCACTTACACGGTGACTACCCGTCTCAACCTAGTCAAACTTTTCTATGCCAACCTGGAGGTCGAGGAGAATGTTAACGACTTCAGCCGGGGCAAGGACCTCTGCTTAACCAGCTTTGTCAAAGGTGTTCCCATATCCTTCGACACTCACCAGCTCGTTGATCTTTTGGGGATTCCAAATGATGGTGACTTGGTTTACTGCTCCCCTAAGATGCAGGGCTTCTTTAATGATGATCTATGCCAGGAGGTCTCATAGTAGATCCTTAACCTAGGGACTCCCATGAAAGCTTCCAGTTTGAGACCTGTTCCTCGGGTATATTGCCGCATCATCCAGCATGATATTATTCCTTAGAGCAGTCACTACAGTGAGTTATCTCAGCTTACCCAGTACCTGACTTACTGTGTCTGCACTAGGGAGTGGGTCTGTCTTCCTTACATTATCATTAGGACTATGTGTCAGGCTACCATGCCCGATCAGATAAGCAACCTTCACTACACTCCTGCAGCGCCTTCGAGTAGACATGAGGGGTGAGATTGCGGTTGAGGACAGACACCATGACCTCAGACATTGACTGGGATGCCATTGTCCGGATGAGGATGGACAATCTTCCCATCAGTGATGAGAAGTTAGAGGCTCATCCTCGTCCGCTTAAGAGGGCAGCAGCAGCGGCAGCAGTAGCAGCAACAGCCAATGCGGCTCATGCATAAGAGGCAGGGGATGATGGTGATGATGATCAGATGAAGGACATTCCAGCATCGACACCACAGCCCATACCTGCAGCGGGACCATCCCAGCCTCCTCTCGATACTGTAATGGGTAAGTTTACGGAGATTCGAGATGCCCAACGTGAGATGAGCTATGACCTAAGGTGCCTTTCTCGCAGTCTCAGAGTCACCCAAGAGTAGGTACACTGGCTCAAGATAGCTTATGAGCTTGACTATAACATCACTAACCCTATTCCTCCTATGCCCCCATCCCATGATAGATCTTTTATTTTCTCTCCCTGACAGCATGGTTTTTATATAAAAGGGTAACCGTCCTGCTTGTGGACTGTACCTTGTGGTACAATTAACTCTTGATACAATTTCCTTTTCCATTTAATAGAAGTTTATGATTTTTCTCATCTGTCATTAAGGTTCCTATCTAGAGCATGTCTATTTATTAATTCCACATTTAGTATAGTACATTATGCTCTTTGGTATTTAGTCTCAGGCATCAAACAATTGCTTAAGGTGTGTTTTTATTAAGACTTTTACATTCTTCCTATCTCAGTTCATTAACTCTGTTATGTGCAAATATGGTTTGTTGGACAGAGCCTAAGAGCTCTGATACTGAGTTGTCACACCTCAATTCCGACTGAACCAGAAGTGTGAGTGAACCGTCACTGAACCAATGGTTCATACCAAGATCTCAATAAGACCGTGTCCACTCATACAAACCATTGCACATAACCATAATCAGAATATAATAAAATACAACGAAAGTCTTAAATTAAATGAACTGAGTTCTCTATTGATAATTTAAATAAAATACCCAATTATTCTCTACACCAAAACGTAAATAAATATCCTTACATCAATTGTAACTCCATTGAAAATAAATAAATAAATTAAATCAACATTCTAGAAATACACGCAAAAAGGGCACTCGCATGAAGCGTCATGCTCATCCTCTCCTGCTTGCACTTCTAAAGCAAAAAATACCTCCATACTCCGGAGCATCATGTAGTCCTCTATGGTATAACCCGCACCAACATCTAAAAACATGTATATATATACACGGTAAGCTCACAACTTAGCTCAGTAAGAAAATCAGACAATGCAACAAACATATGCATGAGTAACATTCACATTATGGTATGGTTTTAAGTTTGCAATGTACTATAGAAAGGATTGACGGCCACCGCACCTCTAAACACGAGTGTATGAAGCCACCCAATGGATCAAACACCACTGCCGTCTCACATACACCCACCATGGAATAAAGATAGAGCTAAAGCGTCTGGATCAAACACCGCCAACACTTTCCCTGATGCCCTACCCATACCAACACGTAAGCCCCTATTGGCAAGGGCTTGCAAACTAGGCTCGCAACTAATCAATCCTATAGTCATCACAGTAGGCCGTATCCTAGCACAGCTCCCTACGGCATAGAGATAGAGCTAGAGTCTAGTGGTCGGGCCAGAAACCACAGTGCCACTTCCTCCCCCTAATACCCTACCCGCACCAAGCATGCTAAGATAGAAACAATACGAAAAGGTGCTAGTGTGAAGAATGATCCCAAACCCCATGTAAGACCCGTGTTAAACTAACCCGGTCTTACCACCTTGAACCAGGTTTACCCATCATGGTCGAGTCAAATGGACCAAGGGCATGAAGGAGATCGAGATCCCAGGTATCAAATCGACCCAAAAACACTTAATTGGAAGGGAGGGTCGCATACCCAGCTAAGCAGGGTCGGACCTCCCAAAGCAGAAAGTCAGACCCACAATTTTGAAGGGAGGGTCGGACATCTTGAGCCCTAGGGTCGACGGGATCATCGACCCTCCCATCGACCCTCGGTTGTCTCCGAAATTGAAATTAGGAAATTTCCTAATTTTCGATTGGGATTCTTTCCTAATCTTAGAGGGACTTATTTTAGGATGTTCCTACTCTATTTAAAGGACGTCCCTAAGCCACTTTCACTCCTTTCACAACCCTAATTGAATTGAGAGAAAGAGAGGAGAAGGAAAAGAGGAAGAAGAAAGGCAAGGAAGAGAACTTAGCAAAAGGAGAAGAATTTCAGAGAAAAAGTAATCTTCTCAGGTATGGATACTAATTCCATGAGTTTCTACAGACCTTAGGTTAGTTATTGTTGAGAGGGTGATCTCGGAGAAACCCAAACCATCAATCTATGGTTAGATTTTTATGGAAAACCATAGGAGAATATATGAAAGCTATCTAGGTGGGTTATACATGGTTTCAAACCATGGAATGAATGTAGAATGGAATGTAGGAGCAAGCCATAGGATCCCAAGCACGAAGAATGGATTAAAAGAGGGAACTGGACCAAAGTGCACCGAGGGTCGCACCGAGGGTCGATGACCATCCGACCCTAGGTGTTCCTGACCAACGACCCTCAGTGTTCGGGAAGTTCAGAGTTAAGGGAGGGTCGCACCCGGGGGTCGATCCTGACTCCGACCCTACCTCTGACCCTCAGTTAACAGAATAGTTTTTAAATCTAGAATTAATTCTAATTAAATTCTATCGACTTTGTTAGGTCTTCTAGCAATATAATAACACTGTAAAGGTGATTCTAAAGCTTGGAAAAGTATCTTATAGCAAGTTAAGGTGAGGAACCAGAACTCCAAATTAAATTGGTTAATAACAAAATTGTTTTTTATTTCTTGAGTCCTATGCTATGCTTGATTCTATGCGAATATGTTGTAATGTGCATACAGCATGCCATCCAATATTTCTATTACTTGTTCATGCATATTTACTTTATTGTTTATAACATGATGATGATGATGATGATAGGAATAGGCATGTGCTTGTATGTGTGTAGTTGATGTACTTGATGCGAGCGAGTATCAGGGGAGGTGTGATGAGAACGTCAATAAACGTTAACCTTTGGCGGGTCTCATCACTTTAGCTCTATCTCTAACTCAAGTCTTGTGCATTGGCATCGTCGTATCGCCATTACTTTAGCAGAACTATTATGTCGTAGAGTATCAGGGGAGGTGGTCTCGGTCCTTGTAGTCACTGACTCTACCGGGGGGCCTTAGCTCTATCTCTATGGACATTTTAAGGGATGCTGGGGTGAGGCCTTGGATACACTGTTTGGCAGTAGGATTGGTTAGTTGCGAGCCCAGTTTGCAGCCCTCGCCAATAGGGGCTTACGTGTTGGTATGACACTATATAGCAATAAATGCAACCTTTGTTATATAATGTTCATGATTGGGTGCATGTGAGTTGACGATAAACGTGATCTTCGGGTGACGTCACACACTCGTGTATAGAGGCGGGGTCAATAAACGCGACCTTTGACTACCTAAACCTTTCTATTGCATACTGCAAACTTTAAACCGGACCAAAGATATAAATTGATTTGCATGCATATGTGTTGTTGCATTGTTTTGGCTACTCACTGAGCCGTGATGTGTGCTCACCCCTCGACGTCGAATATTTTTAGTTGATGATGCAGGTTATACCGTTGAAGACTATATGAATGCGTCTGCGTACGGGAACGTGGCAGCCATGGAAGCTGGAGCTGAAGAGGATACACACGACTCCTCTTGCGAGTGCAACTCGTGTGTATTTGATTAGATATTTTATAGGTTTCTTTATTGGATTTATTAAGACATGTATTTGGTATTTAAATATTTATGTCTCGGTTGAGACCAGAATAATTTACTATTAAATTATTGATATCATCTTAGTTTCTTAGTTCATGTTATTATAAGACTTCCGCTATTGTGAATTTACTCTGATTATGGTCACGGATGTGTGTAAATTTGGATAACGCGGGGATAGCCTATTTGAGATCCTGGTTGAACTGTTGGTTTATTAGCGGTTCATCATACCATTCTGAGATGTGTGGAATTGGGGTGTGACAACTTGGTATCAGAGCGTCTCAGGCCTTGCCCGCCGAACTAACATACATTCAAGACAATTGTGAACTGAGATAGGATAAAAGTAAAAACAGTAATATAAACACACTGTAAGCACAAGTGATGATTGAGACCAAATTTGAAAAGAGAATAATGCATCTATTATAGGGGAAACGAGTTACATACAATGAGTGAGAGAAACAAAATGTATATACATAACTAAAGCAGAGTACAGTCCACAACCCGGACAGTTACTCTGTAGTACAAGAAAATAAAGTACAATCAAGAAGCTGGAGGTGAAGGAGGAGGCGGGGCCTCACGATCTCGGTCATAGTCCTCAGCATAGACCCTAGTCAACCAGGCCACCTGGGTCTGGGTCGTCCGGAGACTAGCTGCAAGATCGTTTATCCTCCTATCAGTCGCCCGCTGGACCGATAAGAACTCATCCACCCTCATACGCTGAGCGTCTAGCAACTCCTCCATCCTCAGATCAGATCTGCGCTGAGCCTCCCTGATCTCCTGCAGCATCTCCATCATGTCAGAAGGTTGGAGTGAAGGACCAGCCGCATGCGAAGGACCAACCTCAGGTACAAGATCCGCCGCAGAAGAAGTACCAACACCAGCCGCATGTGTAGGTGAAGGCGGTGGTATCGAGTCGACATCCATATACATACGGTCATCATCGTCGACAGGATCCACACGAGCTCTAGCAGCGGCAGCAGCAGCCTCGGCATCAGCCATCTCGATAAGAGTGTGAGGGCGCACCATCTCGTTCCTCTCCTCATCACTGACTTGGGCATCCCGCATACCCATCTTGCAGATTGCCTCCCAATCTAGAGGCAACGAGAAGGTCTTCTCCTGGATCTTCTCATCTACCAGGTCAACCCCCAGACGGGTCAGTAGCACTATAATCATGCGTCCATAGGGTAGATTACCCCTATGACCGAACAATGTAGCACTAATCATAGTCCGCATGATGATGTATGGAAGGCAGACGGGCTGGCGAGTGCAAATACTATATATCAGGAACTAGGTCAGCTGAGAAACCCTCTCATAGTGCCCACTCTGCGGGATCAGATTATGCTGGATAATCTTGCAGAAGACCCGTGGAGCTGGACGCAAATAACAGGCTCTCATCTGCCAGCGATCAGGGCGCAACAGCTGGTTGTCGATCTCTGCCCTCATCTCCATAGAAACAAACTGTGGCTCTCCAGGCGCACAGTACACCATGGGGCCATCATAAGGTATGCCCAACAGATCGGTCAGTTGCCGATAATCAAAAGAAATGTGCACCCCCTTGACGTAACTGGTGATGTGCAACTCTTAACCATGCTCGACGTCATTGTAATTCCCCACCACCTGGAGATTACAATAGAACTGGAGGACCAAATCCAGACATGTGCACGCGTCGTAGGTGATGACAGGGAGCCATCCCATATTACCAAATGCCCTCTCTACGTTGAACAGGACTAGCTCAGCCAAGTTCACCATACGACCCCCTTCCACTTTCTTACGGGCATAGTCGACATACTGTGCCTCGGCTTCATTGGAACGGAAGCGGAGTGGATCACGCACTCTGGGTATCTTGGTACGAGCCATGGTATCTGCAAAACAAGAAAGAGAAGGAAAAATAAGGAAATTATGGGATAAAAATCTGAAATTTGATTTAATAATGACGTAAGTGACGATAAAGCTCTATTTCTCATCATACAAGTGGGCATGAGAACTTACGTGGGTTAAAATACATCCTACAACCCACATACAGTAGAAAATTTTAACTGACGAAGTCCAAATTGAAGAATTTCAAGAAAAATCAAAAATTTCGACAATTAGGGCAAAAAGAGAAAATTTCAAGTTTCTCGATAACCAACCGATGAAACTCAAAAAATTTTGAGGGCTTTCGTTCCTCGAGACACCAATAACAAAAGCCCCCAATAAAAATCGAATTTTTACGGTTGAAAAAAGTTTAATTTGGAAAATACAAGTTAAAGGTGCAAAAACCTAGAAATGGAAACCTAAAAACAGGTAAAAATGGGAAGACATACCTGTATGGATGACGTGGACGTCAAAACCCGGAGTCAAACCGATCAAAAACAGTGGAGTAGCACTGTAGCAACTCAGAGAGGAGAGACGAGTCGAAACGGAGGAGAAATAATAAGAAATGACCCAGAATCGGATCTTAAAAATCTGATTTTTGGTCCGAGGGTCGGACAATTTGACTAGAACCATCGACCCTCGAATCGACCCTCCCATCGACCCTCGGCTCTCGGGAACCTGACAGAAAACTAAGGGTCGGAACTGAGGGTCGGACACCCATCGACCCTCACATCGACCTCGGCTCTCGGGAATCTGACAGAAAATTAAGGGTCGGAACTGAGGGTCGGACACCCATCGACCCTCGCATCGACCCTCAGCTCTCGGGAAGAACATGTCATTCCCAGGGTCGGATACCAAGGGTCGGACATACCATCGACCCTGCATAGAAAAGACAGTATTTTTTTTATAAAATGAGCTAGAATTGGAATTGATTATCGATTAGCGTGCCTACATGAAATATGAATGACTTCTCACCTATTTTGACAATTTTTAGGCACCACCAATCACCGAAAGGAATTATGTCTGGACGTAGAGTAACCCGACAGACCTGAAATGCAGTCCCACCACCACCACCCGTGGAGGAGACCAGTCAAGAAAACAATTATGCACCGGGTAATCCAGAACCGGCAAACCCTACAAATTTGCCACCTCCACCACCAGAGCTAGCAACAGTGGTGATGAATCTGGCACATCAGGCAGCAGCAGATGCAACACGCACAGGCACAGATGCAGGTTGCCATGGGAATCATGTTTCAAGCCACTCAGGCTGCACCCATGCACACAGGACAAGCCAGTGCAGCACCGGTGGGTAACCACCCAGCTCATCAGACACCTCCACAACCTGCTGCACAATATCCAGTGCAGGTTCTGGAAGCAGCTCAGGGTAATTACTAGTATCCACCCCATATGTTTGGGGCAAAACCCCAAAATCAGTTGGACCACTCTCGACTAGTGGAGAGATTCTTGAAGATGAAACCCAAGGAATTCAACGACAAACCGTCTGATCCGTTGTGGCCAGCGCACTGGATAGACGAGATGGAGAGAAATTTTCTCATGATGACTATCACAGAGGAAGAGAAAGTACTATGCGCCACCTTCATGCTCATGGGCGACGCACATCATTAGATGACTGTGGACTCATATCAACAGCGCAACGAAGAGCTGTTTTTCTTTGCACTGACTAGCATGCAAGAAGAAGATACCAAAACCCGTAGGTTCGTCATGGGACTGAGAGGAAGCATCAGGGAACATGTTCTGGGTTTAGAGAAGAAAATTTATAACGAAGCTGTCCAGATTGCTCGAGTGATTGAATCGAGCCAGAAGGAGAGTTATTTTACTCAGAACAGAGGCATCAAAAGGCCAGCCGAAAATTCCTACAACGGAGGCAATAACAGGACGTATAAGCCTTTCCGTCCTCGAATTTTACTGCTGCAACCAAGACTACTCCAGCAGCTCAACCTCGCCCAAAGCCAAATTCTGAAGTCCCGAAGTGTTTTAACCGCAACCAACCCGAACATATGGCAAAGGAGTGCCCAAAGCCCAAGAAGCGGTTACATCGGGGACGGGTATATGCTGTTACATCCGAGGATGCGGCCGCATCACCCGATGTGGTCACTGGTATGATCGAAACTTTTAAAGTTATAATTACATTGAATGAGCATGTAGACTAAGTAAAGATAAATCACAGGTATTGTACCTATAAATGGCGTACCCTTGAGTACTCTTCGATTCGGAGCTACTCATTCATTTATATCGTTGTCCTTTGGAAAGAAGACAAAATTACCCATCAGAACATTAGACTACAAATTACTTGTACGGTCACCGATGGGGTTAGAAGTGGAACTAGAGAAAGGTTATGGACCATGTCCAGTTCTCATTGGAGAGAAAACTTTAGATGCAACCTTGATACAATTTGAGATGGCAGACTTTGATGCCATCTTGGGAATGGACTGGTTAGCTCGGCATTCTGCAAATCTAATATGCGCCGAAAAGAAGCTAACGTTCAAAGACAAAGAAGGAGCAGAATTAAGTTTTTCGGGAACCAAACTTCCCCGGAGACGTAAGCTCATACTTTCAGCATTAAAGGCTAAGAAGTGCCTTGAGAAGGGGGCAATCGGGTATCTAGTATCCGTAGACGACCTAACCAAGGACGCGCCACGAATGGAAGATATTGATGTCGTGCGGGACTATCCTGACGTATTTCCAGAGGAACTACCTGGATTACCACCCAACCGAGCCACAGAGTTTGTGATAGACCTTGTACCTGGAGCCGCACCCGTATCAAAAGCACCTTATAGAATGGCTCCCTACCGAACCGAAGGAACTGAAGGTGCAACTAAAAAGAACTCTTGGACAAGGGTTATATTCGACCCAGTATATCTCCATGGGGGGCACCGGTGTTGTTCGTAAAGAAGAAGGATGGTAGCGTTCTATTATGCATCGACTATCGGGAGTTGAATAAACTGACAATCAAGAATCGATATCCACTACCTCGGACCGATGACTTGTTCGATCAGTTACAAGGAGCAAGAGTATTTTCTAAGATCGATCTTCGATCAGGCTATCATCAGTTGAAGATTAAATAAGGTGATATTCCAAAGACAGCATTCAGGACCAGATATGGACATTATGAATTTTTTGTTATGTCTTTCGGATTAACTAATGCACCGGCAACGTTCATGGAACTTATGAACCGAGTTTTCCACGATATGTTGGATATGTCGGTTATATTATTTATTGATGACATATTGGTATACTCCAAGGACGAGGAAACCCATATCAAGAACCTAAACGCAGCCCTACAACGTTTAAGGAAAGAGAAGCTATATGCCAAATTTTCAAAGTGTGAGTTTTGGCTAAGTGAAGTCGCATTTCTAGGCCATGTAGTATCCGCTGAAGGAATCAAAGTGGACCCTAGCAAGATCGAGGCTATTGTGAAGTGGGAAGCACCAAAGAGCATTTCAGAAATTAGAAGTTTTCTGGGTCTAGCTGGTTATTATTGGAGATTCGTAGAAGACTATTCTCGGATTGTCGTACCTCTCACCAGTTTGACTAAGAAAGGTGAAAAGTTTGTGTGGACCGACAAATGTGAGAAGAGTTTCCAAACACTGAAGACCAGATTGATATCCGCCCCGATTTTGACTATTCCCGTTCCAGGACAGACATTTACTTTATACACTGATGCGTCGGGACTGGGACTAGGATGTGTGCTTATGCAAGGAGAGCAAGTAATTGAAGGTACATGAGAAAAACTACCCCACTCATGATTTGGAGTTAGCGGCAATAGTACATGCTGTCAAGATATGGAGACATTATCTATACGGAGAGAAATTTCAGATTAAGTCGGACCATAAAAGTCTTACTTATTTATTTAATCAGAAGGAGTTGAATATGAGACAAAGAAGATGGCTGGAACTATTGAAAGACTATGATTGTGATATCCAGTATCATCCGGGAAAAGCGAACGTAGTAGCGGATGCATTAAGCAGAAAAGCAATGATAAGATCTCAAGGAGAAGTTAGCACGACTGCAGCAATGTGTACTACCGGAATGGTATTCAATCACGGCAACGAGCAGTATGTGATAGATACAACGGATGTATCAGCCAACCAAGGGTTTATTCATCGGTTTTCGAATATGTTCGCGGCATTGAAGATTATACTGGATATAGTGGATGAAGTAAAGATAGCTATCAAAGCAGATCCTTATCTGAGAACAGTACAAGAAGATATTGTGAAAGGTAGGACCAACCCTGAGTTCACCTTGGATGACGAGAAGGTACTGAAATACAAAGGAAGAATATGTGTACCTGAAACAGAAAGTATGGACATTAGACACCGACTGATGAAAGAAGCCCATACCACCATCTATTCGATACATCCTGGAAGTACAAAAATGTATCATGTAGCCAAGTTCGTGTCTCAATGCCTAAATTGTCAGAAAGTAAAGACTGAACGACAAAGACCTGCAGGACTGTTGCAGCCATTATCGGAACCAGCATGGAAATGAGACTGCATCACTATGGATTTCGTCACGGGACTACCATTGACTCCTCGAGTAGTTGACGCAGTTTGGGTGATTGTGGACCATGTGATTAAAACAGCTCGCTTCATATCAATACGACCTCAGTATACACTGGAAAGGTTAGCAAAGCTGTATGTGGATAACATTGTTCAATTACATGGTATTCCAGAAAGCATTGTGTCCGATAGAGATCCACGATTTACTTCTAAGTTTTGAGAAGGATTGCAAAAGGCTATGGGTACAACGTTGAAGTTTAGTACTACATTTCACCCACAGACAGATGGACAGTCAGAGCGTACAATCCAGATTCTAGACGAGCATTTGTGATTGATTTCAAAGGATCATGGGACGAAAAGTTGCCATTGATCGAGTTCACTTATAACAATAGCTATCAGGCTACTATACAGATGTCACCTTATGAAGCACTGTATGGCAGGAAGTGTCGAACTCCCTTGTTTTGGAATGAAGTGGGAGAACGTAGTATAGTTGGACTGGAATTTATGGAAGAAACTTGTCGAGTGGTTGACATCATCAAGGAAAGAGTGAGAACCGCTCAGAACAGTCAGAAGCAATATGCTGATACTCGACGAAGAGATCTAGAGTTCGCTGTAGGTGATAAAGTATTTTTGAAGGTATCGCCTATGCGAGGATTGAAGAGGTTCGGACAGAAAGGGAAACTAAGTCCAAGATATGTCAGACCATATGAAATTCTAGCTAAGCGTGGAAAAGTGGCTTATCAGTTAGCACTACCACCATCTATGTTAAGTGTGCATGACGTGTTTCACATTTCCCTATTGAAGAAGTATGTCAAAGACCCAACGCATGTTTTGACAGTGGATTTGCTGGAATTGACTGATGATTTGACATTTGAAGTAACACCAGCAGAAATCACTAGTCGAAAGGTTCAACGTCTAAGCAACAGAGATATCTACTATGTTAAGGTCACATGGAAAAGTAGAGACATGGAAGAGATTACATGGGAAGAAGAAAATGCTATGCGAAAGCAATACCCTCACTTATTTGATTCAGAAGGTACGTACAATTTCGAGGATGAAATTTTTATAAGTTGGGGGGAGTTGTAAGACCCGTGTCAAACTAACCCGGTCTTACCACCTTGAACCAGGTTTACCCATCATGGTCGAGTCAAATGGACCAAGGGTGTGAAGGAGATCGAGATCCCAGGTATCAAATCGACCCAAAAACACTTAATTGGAAGGGAGGGTCGCATACCCAGCTAAGCAGGGTCGGACCTCCCAAAGCAGAAAGTCATACCCTCAATTTTGAAGGGAGGGTCGGACATCTTGAGCCCTAGGGTCGACGGGATCATCGACCCTCCCATCGACCCTCGGTTGTCTCCGAAATTGAAATTAGGAAATTTCCTAATTTTCGATTGGGATTCTTTCCTAATCTTAGAGGGACTTATTTTAGGATGTTCCTACTCTATTTAAAGGACGTCCCTAAGCCACTTTCACTCCTTTCACAACCCTAATTGAATTAAGAGAAAGAGAGGAGAAGGAAAAGAGGAAGAAGAAAGGCAAGGAAGAGAACTTAGCAAAAGGAGAAGAATTTCAGAGAAAAATTAATCTTCTCAGGTATGGATACTAATTCCATGAGTTTTTACAGACCTTAGGTTAGTTATTGTTGAGAGGGTGATCTCGGAGAAACCCAAACCATCAATCTATGGTTAGGTTTTCATGGAAAACCATAGGAGAATGTATGAAAGCTATCTAGGTGGGTTATACATGGTTTCAGACCATGGAATGAATGTAGAATGGAATGTAGGAGCAAGCCATAGGATCCCAAGCACGAAGAATGGATTAAAAGAGGGAACTGGACCAAAGTGCACCGAGGGTCACACCGAGGGTCGATGACCATCCGACCCTAGGTGTTCCTGACCAACGACCCTCAGTGTTCGGGATGTTCAGAGTTAAGGGAGGGTCGCACCCAGGGTCGATCCTGACTCCGACCCTACCTCCGACCCTCAGTTAACAAAATAGTTTTTAAATCTCGAATTAATTTTAATTAAATTCTATCGACTTTGTTAGGTCTTCTAGCAATATAATAACACTGTAAAGGTGATTCTAAAGCTTGGAAAAGTATCTTATAGCAAGTTAAGGTGAGGAACCAGAACTCCAAATTAAATTGGTTAATAACAAAACTGTTTTCTATTTCTTGAGTCCTATGCTATGCTTGATTCTATGTGAATATGTTGTAATGTGCATACAGCATGCCATCCAATATTTCTATTACTTATTCATGCATATTTACTTTATTTTTTATAACATGATGATGATGATGATGATAGGAATAGGCATGTGCTTGTATGTGTGTGGTTGATGTACTTGATGCGAGCGAGTATCAGGGGAGGTGTGATGAGAACGTCAATAAATGTTAACCTTTGGCGGGTCTCAGCACTTTAGCTCTATCTCTAACTCAAGTCTTGTGCATTGGCATCGTCGTATCGCCATTACTTTAGCAGAACTATTATGTCGTAGAGTATCAGGGGAGGTGGTCTCGGTCCTTGTAGTCTCTGACTCTACCAGGGGGGCCTTAGCTCTATCTCTATGGACATTCTGAGGGATGCTGGGGTGAGGCCTTGGATACACTGTTTGGCATTAGGATTGGTTAGTTGTGAGCCCAGTTTGCAGCCCTCGCCAACAGGGGCTTACGTGTTGGTATGACACTATATAGCAATAAACGTAACCTTTGTTATATAATGTTCATGATTGGGTGCATGTGAGTTGACGATAAACGTGATCTTCGGGTGACGTCACACACTCATGTATAGAGGCGGGGTCAATAAACGTGACCTTTGACTACCTAAACCTTTCTATTGCATACTGTAAACTTTAAACCGGACCAAAGATATAAATTGATTTGCATGCATATGTGTTGTTGCATTGTTTTGGCTACTCATTGAGCCGTGATGTGTGCTCACCCCTCGACGTCGAATATTTTTAGTTGATGATGCAGGTTATACCGTTGAAGACTATATGAATGCATCTGCGTACGGGAACGTGGCAGCCATGGAAGCTGGAGCTGAAGAGGATACACACGACTCCTCTTGCGAGTGCAACTCGTGTGTATTTGATTAGATATTTTATAGGTTTCTTTATTGGATTTATTAAGACATGTATTTGGTATTTAAATATTTATGTCTCGGTTGAAACCAGAATAATTTGCTATTAAATTATTGATATCATCTTAGTTTCTCAGTTCATATTATTATAAGACTTCTGCTATTGTGTATTTACTCTGATTATGGTCACGGATGTGTGTAAGTTTGGATAACGCGGGGATAGCCTATTTGAGATCCTGGTTGAACCGTTGATTTATTAGCGGTTCATCACACCATTCTGAGATGTGCGGAATTGGGGTGTGACACCCCAGGCCCTTCCCATTCCACACACCAACAAAAGTAATCACATGCCTAACAGTCACATCCTAGCATAGCGAGTATGCATGAACAATATAATAACTGAAAGTAAATATGACATGCGAGTATGCATAAACACCATTTCATAGAAGCATAATTATTAACAACATTTTACTGTTGTTAAATTATTAGGGTTTAAGTCCGATTCCCTTACCTGACACTTGTTTGATAACTTGCTCCGCATCACAGAGTCCAAACTCGCTATCACAAGGTCTTATACGATGTTGGGGTTGAATTAGAATAGTTTATCTTAGGGTTACGTTGGTCAAAAAATTGGGTCAAAACACTCCTCACAGTGCAGACCGATCGCAGGTACCAATCGCAGGTACCGGTCGTGGCACTATGGGGAAAGGTGCGATCGGTATGGTCGACCGGTCCCCGAGAGTTACCGGTCCCATAGGGTGCGACCGGTATGGTCGATCGGTATGCCTCCGGAAGACCATAAGCTCAGTTCTCGTCTTCCGTCGGTCACCCCCTATTGATTCTAGGGTTTCTCCTATACATTCTAGGTCTGAGCAACGAGTTAGAGTTGTTTTATACTCCATTCAAGTTCTAGTTTCGATGATCCTTAGCCTAGAACTTGAATCTAGGGTTTTTGACTGTATTAGGGTTTAACGGAAAATTCAAAGGTTTAGATTAATGCCTCGCCATGTATGGTATTGATTCATTCATAACTAATATTCTATAACGCTTAACTTAGAGGAAGGTTCAAGCACTTACCGTTGGTTCATAGAAGGGTGTTCTTTGTCCAACAGCAACGGCGGCTCCTCTCCCTCCTTCCTTAGCTCTTTCTCCTTCTTATATCTCTTTCTCTTCTCTAGGGTTTATGAGGATCATTGAAAGAGATTTAAGGAAATTTATGGGTCCTTAAATAGACTAAGATTGAGTTTAGGAAGTCCCCCTTACGTTAGGAAAGTCCTAGGGTTCAATATTTGGAAAGTGAGACCCACATAGATCCATTTTCGGATCTAAGTAGTCTACCTGTGTAGACATATCAGTCAACCGGTACCATTGATCGGTACCATCGACCGGTACCATCGATCGGTATGAAATATTTCATACCTTAGGTCCATTTTCATACCTGATTCTCATCCGTTCGTCCCATCTGGCTCGGTGATGATTAGAAGACCTATTACAACATGAATTAAAGGTTTAGATCGGGTTCATGGAGTGCGGGTCTTATAATCAGGAATTGAATAAGCTTACAATCAAGAATCGATACCCGTTGCCTCGGATCGATGACATGTTCGATTAGTTGCAAGGTGCCAAAGTGTTTTTCAAAATTGATCTTCGGTCAGGATATCATTAGTTGAAGATTAACGAAGGTGATATTCTAAAGACAGCATTCAGAACCAGATATGGACATTATGAATTTTTAGTCATGTCTTTTGGATTAACTAATGCACCCACAACTTTTATGGAACTCATGAATCGAGTATTCCATGATATGTTGGATACGTTAGTCATTGTATTTATTGACGACATACTAGTCTACTCCAAGGACAGAAAAACTCATGTCACAAATCTAAGCGCCGCTCTACAGCGACTAAGAAAAGAGAAGCTTTACGCCAAATTTACAAAGTGTGAGTTTTGGCTAAATGAAGTCGCTTTCTTAGGCCATGTTGTATCCACTGAAGGAATTAAAGTGGATCCTTGCAAGATTGACGCCATTGTGAAATGGGAAGCACCTAAGAATGTTGCAAAAATCAGAAGTTTCTTAAGTTTAGCTGGTTACTATCGACGATTTGTGAAAGATTACTTTAGAATCGCCGTACCTCTCACCAATCTAACAAAGAAAGGAGAAAAGTTTGTTTGGACCGATAAATGTGAAGAGTGTTTTCAAACATTAAAGGCTAGATTGATATCAACTCCCATCTTGACTATTCCGATCCCAGGACAACCATTTACCTTGTACACTGATGCGTCTGGGTTAGGTTTAGGATGTGTACTTATGCAAGGAGAACAAGTAGTTGCGTATGCCTCAAGACAACTGAAGACACATGAGAAGAACTATCCCACTCATGACTTAGAATTAGTAGCAGTAGTACATGCTGTTAAGATATGGAGACATTATTTGTATGGAGAGAAATTTCAGATTAAATCAGATTATAAGAGTCTCACTCATCTTTTTAATCAGAAGAAGTTGAACATGAGACAAAGAAGATGGCTGGAATTATTGAAGGATTATGATTGCGATATCCAGTATCATCCAGGAAAAACTAATGTAGTTGCTAACGCATTAAGCAAGAAAGCGATGACAGAATCCCAAGAAGAAGTTAGTGCAAATGTTGCGACGTGTGTCATAGGGAGAGCATTTAATTACGGTAAAGAGCAATTCATGATTGATATTCCGAATGAATCAACTGATCAAGGGTTTATTCATTTATTCTCAAACATGTTTGCTACATTGAAGATTGTACCTGATTTATTAGACGAAGTGAAAGCCGTTATTAAATCAGACCCTTATCTGAGAACGGTGCAAGAAGACCTCGAAAAAGGTAGGACTACTCCTGAGTTCACCTTGGACGTTGAAAATGTACTAAGATACAAAGGAAGAGTATGTGTTCCTGAAAATGAGGACTTGGATATTATACACAGACTAATGAAGAAAGCTCACACCACCGCTTATTCGGTACATCCTGGAAGTACGAAGATGTATCATGATCTGAAGAAACTATATTGGTGGAGAGGAATGAAAACGGATGTAGCTAAATTTATGTCTCAATGCTTAAATTGTCAGCAAGTAAAGGCTGAAAGGCAAAGACCTGTAGGATTGTTGCAACCACTGCCAGAACCAGCATGGAAATGGGACTACATCACTGTGGACTTCGTCACCGGGTTACCATTGACTCCCCGAGTAGTTGATGCGGTCTGGGTGATTGTGGATCGTTTGACCAAGACAACTCGTTTCATAGCTATACGACCTCAGCATACCCTAGAGAGGTTAGCTAAGCTTTATGTAGATAATATTGTCCGATTACATGGTGTACCTGAAAGCATTGTGTCCGACAGAGACCCACGCTTTACCTCAAAATTTTGGGAAGGATTACAGAAGGCTATGGGTACATCATTGAAGTTTAATACTGCATTCCATCCTTAAACAGACGGACAATCGGAGCGTACTATTCAAATTTTAAAAGACATGCTTTGAGCTTTTGTTATTGATTTCAAAGGATCATGGGATGATAAATTATCATTGATTGAGTTCGCTTATAACAACAGCTATCAAGCGACTATACAGATGTTACCCTATGAAGCACTGTATGGTAGGAAATATCGAACTCTTTTGTTTTGGAATGAAGTTGGAGAACGGAGTATTGTTGGACCAAAGTTTGTTGAAGAGACTTGTCGAGTAGTCGACATTATCAAGGAAAGAGTCCGAATAGCTCAGAACCGTCAAAAGCAATATGTAGATAATCGACGTAGAGATCTCGAATTCACCATATGTGATAAGGTATTTTTGAAAATATCTCTTATGCATGGTTTGAAAAGGTTTGGACAGAAGGGAAAGCTGTGTCCCATATATATTGGACCTTATGAAGTTCTAGATAGACGTGAAAAAGTAGCATAACAGTTAGCACTACCACCATCCATGTACATGATGTATTTCATATCTCATTACTGAAGAAGTACGTCAGAGATCCAACACACATGTTAACAACAGATCCACCGGATTTGACTGAAGGTTTGACGTTCGAAGTAGTACCTTTTGAGATCACTAGCCAGAAGGAGCAACGTCTTCACAACCGCGACATTTACTACGTTAAGGTTACTTAGAGAAGCCAAAATGTAGAAGAAGTTACATGGGAAGAAGAGAACACTATGCGGAAGCAATATCCTCACCTATTCGACTCGAAAGGTATGTGCAAATTTTGAGGACAAAATTTATATAAGAGGGGAGAGTTGTAAGACCCACACTTCACTAACTTAGTCTAACCGTGTCGTGGCAGGTCTTCCCATCATTCCTAGACCAAGTAGACCGAACGTGTGAAGATAGATCACAAATCAGGTATGAGAATCGAGTTAAAAACACTAAAAATATACCTAAGGTCACATGCCTGGGTAGGTATGGTTGACCATAAGGAAGGGAACCAAAAATCTCAAATCCAGAAGCCCACAGTCGATGATTTCGACCTTACGGTTGACGGTTTATGCGGCCATATGATCGATCGTGAGAACTCAGATCAGACTCCGAGTTTTAGAAACTTTCCTAAACTAAGTGATTGCTTCTCTAATTGAAAGAGGAATTTATATGGAGAGTTTTTCTCTATATAAAGGACGTCCCTCAGCCCTTTTTCACTCTTTTAGAATATTAGTAAACCCTAGAGAAAGAGAAGGAAGAGAAGGAGAAGAAGGAGAAGAAGAAAAAGCTAAGGAGAGGAGTTTACTGAGAAGGGATTAACTCTCTATCACAGGCAAAGGTATAAAACGAATCTCTGAAGATGTAAACTCTAAGGAATAAGACTTCTATGGAGGATAGGCCATATCAGCCTATTATGATCTATGTAATTTCCTTGAGAAAATCCCAAAGAGAACCATGAGGAGTGAATTGATGATTAGGGTTGATAAAAAATTACTAATGATGGCCATAGGATGACCTTAGGATAAACCCCATTGAAGAACAGAAGAATTGACCCAGGAAGAACTCGAATTTCAAGTAGACTGTGATCAGAAATCTCAAGGTTGCAGCTACAGTCGACCATAGCATGACCAGTATGACCAGAGGATCGACCATAGGTATTCGAGAAGATTTCAGAAATCATATGGTCGCAGCTACGGTCGCACCATATGCGACCGTAGGGTATCGACTGTAGACACTAAGGTCGATACAACATGAGACCATAGGACCAATCAGACACCTATTAGTGCTCTGTTTCGATTTTTGACTACTGTAACATGTCACATATGAACCCTAACTTAAATTCATATAACTTTTAGGTTGTTAAATCAATTCAAAGAGAATTTCAAGGCTTGGAATGATATCAAGAATTGCTAACGGGTGAGGGAATAAGACCTAAACTAATTGGATAATAACAAACTGTTTATTTTTATTGAGTCCAATGCCATGATTGATTCTATGCTTGTATGCTTGTAATGTGTATCTCACATGTCATCCAATATTCCTGCTATTACTGTTCATGCATATTTAATTCCGTTTATTTATAACATGATAATGATGATGATGCTAGGAATAGACATGTGAATGTATGTGTGTAGTTGGTGTGTTGGATGCGAGTGGAGCATCAGGGGGAGGACGTGGCATGGTTGTCTTCGATCTCGTCACCAGACTCTTGCTTTATCTCTACTCAAGTCTTGCCCACTGACATCGTCGTATCGCCATTACCTTAGCAGAACTATTACGTCGTAGGGCATCAGGGGAGGTGGTCTCAGACCGTATGGTCTATGACTCTGCCGGGGGGCCTTAGCTCTATCTCTATGAACGTATTGAGGGATGCTGGGATGAGGCCTTGGATACACTGTTTGGCATTAGGATTGATTAGTTGCAAGCCCAGTTTGCAAGCCCTCGCCAATAGGGGCTTACGTGTGGTTGGGACATTAGGGGAAGTGTTATACGGTGTTGGTATGGGTAGGGCCTTGGAAAAGTCTCCATAAACAAAAGGAGACAAAATAAGAAAGAAATAAACACTTGAATAGAAACTAAATAAGAGAAATAAAAGGAAACTAAACAAGAGAAATAAAAGGAAAGAAAATAGCACTACCAGTGTTGCTGGCTCTAATTATTGCCAGCGACACTTTTTAATATGGGTCCCATGGCCATTTAATGTCCAACGTTAACAGTCACTAAAGCATAAGATTGAAGGCTCAACCAAAATGGCTGCACTTGAACATGAGAACCATTCACTCCACTAAAATGTTTGAACTGTAAAAACTAAAGGACTAAGAAGTAAGGGATTCTTGAAACATAAAAATGACAAAAACTTAGCAAACATCGCATGAGGATAGTTTTACTCATTTTGTTAGTTATAATGACCACAATGCTATGAGATGGCCGATGGTTACCATAAAATAGTTTTTACTTGGTGCATTCAATCAGTTCCTATTTAGCTTGGGAAGGAACCAAAGTAGGGTTTGAAATCGAAACAAATGAGAGTGGCTTTGGGGCTCGTTTGATAAAACTTCTGCTTTTGGATTCTGGTTTAAATTTGGATTCTACTCCAGGCTACTCCAAGATTATTGTGAAGTAGAAACTTGTTTGATAACGTAATTATAAAATGGATTCTAAAGTATCTTCGGATTAGAAACATGTTTGATAACACACTATCTCCCAAATCAAAGTCTAGAAAACACAGTCATGGTAGTGGTGGTGTTGGTGGGTGGTGGCGGTGGTGGTAGTGATGGTGATGGTGGGTGGTGGATGGTGGGTGGTGGGTAGTGGTGGTGGCTGCAGTGGTGGTAATGGTGGTGGTGGCGGTGGTGGTGATGGCAGTGGTGGTGGTGGCGGTGGTGGTGGTAGCGGTGGTGGTAGCGGTGGTGGTGGTGGTGGCGGCAGTGGTGGTGGCAGTGGTGGTGGTGGCGGTGGTGGTGGTGGTGGCGACAGTGGTGGTGGCAGCGGCGGCAGCAGTGGTGGTGATGGCGATGGTGGAAGTGGGTCTTGGGTGGTGGTGGTGAGTGGTCAATGGTGGTGGCTGGTGGCTGGTGGCGGTAGTGGTGGTTGTGGTGGCGATGGTGGTGGTGGTGGTGATGGTTGTCAAGTGAAAGTCATTTGAGAGTTATGTGAGAGTCGACTCTTTTTTTCTCCTAAAAAATTGATTCAATAGCTTGGAGCAAATATTTATGACTCCAAAATTTTGGATTCTGGAGCTATTCTGAATCCGGTTCACTCTGTGGGAGTTGGAATCCAACCGGACTTATCAAACGGGCTTCTACTCTAAAATGCTTCTTGATCGGAATCTATAGAATCCAGAAGCAGACCGTCGTTTGTTGGTTCATGTGGGCTCTGAGGAGATTCCCATCATGAAAATTAAAAACCAACTGATTCTTCCCGCTAACCCGTTTTGATAGCAGCAGTAGAAAGGAACAGACTGGATAACGGAGAAGCGACGATCGACAGAGATAAATATGCGACCACAGAGAGAGAGAGAGGGCGTCCGCATCATCTTCATCGTCATCATGAAGTTGTGGACGGCTTGGGAAGCTTGTTCACCAAAGCTAATCATGATCTAAGGGTTGTTCACCGTCGGTTCGAGAAGGAGTTCCAGCATATCTAACCTGAAAACGTATTCCTTTCATTCCGTCTCCTCTAGATCTAGGGTTTTTCTTTTTCTTTTCTCTATGAGCTTATAATTTCCTTTTGTTGTGATTTATATGGTTTATGCTCATTTCTTCTTTAATTTCGTAACCTCAGATGCTTTAATTGTTTTCACGCTGGATTTTTTCCCATCCCATCCTCGGATGTTAATCTTGCAGGAGAATCCGTTACTGGAAGAGCTTCCGTCCTTGAAAGAGTAGTGCCGTGAGCTACTTAGCGAAGCTGGTAACTTCTCTCTCTCTATCTTTTTTTTTTTGGGGGGTGGGGAGGACCGACTTTGACAAAAAAAAATAAAAAGGATCTTTTTGTTTATATGGAACGGGAGGAGATAATCTTCTTGCAGAGATAAAAAAAAACCAAAACAGGCGGTGCTTGCAGCCACCAAACCTTTAAGAATGAGCTCCCACTGCTTGGGTGTTTGCTTCTTTGATGATCTCATAAAATACTCCAAGGAAATCTGGTCAAAATTTTGCATCACTTGAGATATCTGACAAGATTGTGGAGACAATTCAGAATTTTTAATCGTTGTTATTAGTCCGGGATGACCATTATATGCCAAAGAGCTGAGCTATTTCTTAACAACGTAGCCCGCCCTGCCAGATTGCATCAGCTTGAGTTACTTCTACAGAGTCAAGAATTCTATTAAAAGCCTTCGCTGCCATGGAGTTTTCATTTGCAATCCTTCATTCCAACCCCCCAGCTCTTTTACTCTTTAATCTGAGGGTTTCATTGGTAATATCTATGTATCAGGAAGGAGGAATTGTTGGTAAATGAACTTCACAGTTATCTCAATTCTGGCCTTTTCTTTTTTAAACAATCCTTCAGTTATGACTTTTTTCTTTACTTGTCTAAGCAAATTCAGTGAGGCAGCATCCAAAATATCAATTGTTTTTTAATGATCAGGATGCCTAGCACATATCTGTTTCTCACCTTCTATTGGTTCCAACAAATAAGTATGCAATATGATGCAACTGAGAATCTTTCGGTTCATTCCTTGCCCTGTTAGGAGCCTTACCATGTATTTCTTGAGTGGGGCATGGAAACAATAGCATGCATGACTATTTCCTGTAGATATTCAGACACAAGACATGAAGGGTTAGCCATTACCTTCTTCTCAAACAGCTTTCTCTAACAGTAAAAGCTCCAACGCAGGCTTCACTTGTGAAATTTCTGAGTTTTTTAGGAGGCACCTTTAATACCCAAATTTCTTTCATTCTATAAAAGATGGAGATTGGGCTTCATTTTGATTTCTAGTAGATTTTTCGTCAATGAGCATTTTCCTTGCACAAAAATATGCTGTTTGACATTAAAGCTTCCCCTTTCATTAAATTTCCTTGTAGATTTGTCCTAATTATCAGTGACCGAAATATGGATGTATTTTATAGCAAGTATCTCCTAAAGACATTATTAGTCAGAGCAAAAAATGTTGGGAAGCAAGTAACATTTTGATTCCAGCTAAAACTCCTTAATTATTTTTTTTTATAGAAAAAAGGAAATATGGATGGGTATTGTTTGGTTGCAGGATTTGATTGACAAGGCCAGGACAGTTCTAGTTGGGAATAGGAGTTTGCTGCAACGGATGCAAGCTTCCTCTGGCATTCCCATCACCAGCGATGCTGGTGATCCAGCGTTCTCTAATTTCAATCACGTGGTTTTTACTTAATTTAGAAGCAGATTCTTCTCCTCCTCCTGCTATTATTTGTGTCTTAATTGATTATGATTTCTTTTAGTTAATTATCAACTTACTCATCTACTCTAGAGTTTAGACTGTAGTATACATTAATTTGCTTTCTTCTAAAATCTTTGGTGGCAAGGGCATATTTTGTTTCGTTTCTACACCCACAAAATAACACCTACAAAATAAATGTGCTTGGTTCATGATGAACAAAGAAGAAGCCTCTTAGTGAAGAAAAGAGTGAAAAAGAAATGAAGAAAAAAAGTCCTATCGGACCGTTAATGAAACTGACAAAGTACTTCTCTTGAGAAACAGACGAAATTTATATTTTCCTGATTTAATTATTTTTTGTAAATTGTCAGAGCATTAGATCCTTATGTGAATTGTGAAGTGCTTCTTCCTGAGAATGGTTCTTTCCATCAAGTTTCTTGTTTCATGAATTAATCAAACATCCTTACATGTCATGATGATAAAATTTTCAAATTGTATAATGTAAATCTACTGGGTTGCAATTTTCCAAATGGTGCTGAGAGAACTTACACCATTTGCCAGCAAGCAACCAACATTGAATTCAAAGGTGAGGTTTTGTTAGAAAGAATAATATTAAATACCGAGACAGAAGAGTTTGCCGGTATTTTCGTGAACAGAACCTTGCTACATTTTGATGTTTTCAAGTTCTATCTATAAAGCAGATACATATTTAGAAGGATTGGCGTTCTTGGGCCTATTGTATTACCTACAATGGTGGCATTTTCATGTCTGCCAGAGGGTCTAGGACTGTCGTTTAACAGTTCATGATAATCTTTTGATCTATTGTTCATTTGTTTCTTTTATGAAGAGGTAAGTTTATATTAGCATAGCGTTAGTAACGCTTTGATCTATTGTTCTTTGTCTTCATATCATTGATGAGTGGACCGCTCAGGTCAGGTCAAAAGCAAAGCATTCATTAACTTTCACCAATCTAATGACTCAGTGAAATTCCTGTCTTAGGCTTTTAGCTGTTAAGGATTCAGCTGATATGACCATGGTAATGCCCAATTGGTCCACAACCGATGCACATGATAAACTAGGTTTCAGCACTTGGGGGGGGGGGGGTGGAATTTTTCCCAACTTAGAGGCTATCGCATATTCACACTAATGTCTAATGTTACAGATTTGTCAATCTATCACACAAGCATATGCATAGTCACCTCACAATTACAACGAGGCCAGGTCAACCAACATGTGCACATCCATCCTGCAAAACCAATGACACTGTAAAAATCCGCACAAACACAACCACACACTACATTGCAAATTATGTGGCTTACCTCCACATTGTGTGAAGGCTATAGTCATGGAGTAATGTTCTTCTTGGGTTTCGTATTTACTCAACAGTTACATCACTTGGGTTACTAAACCTCATCTCATCAAATTTCACATCGGCAATCGCAACTATTTTTCCTAGCGTTTTGTTATAGCATTTATTTTATTTACTCCTGGTAGGGTAACCAAGAAAAATACCTTCATCTGCCCTCTCATCAAATTTGCCCAAGTTTTTCTCTATGTTTTTGATGTAGCAGTTGCTTCCAAAAACTCTGAAGTACCTTGCAATTGCCTTTCTTTTGAACCAAAATTTATATGGTATCTTCTCCTCATGTGGCCTACGCATGCATCTATTTTGTATATACATTGCTGTGTGTACTGCCTCCTTTCAGTACCTTTTCCTCAAGCTCTTCTCAAATAGCATTGTTCTAGCCATTTCCTATATTGTTTTGTTCTTCCTCTCAGCAACACAGCAACACCATTCTGTTGTGGTGTTCTTGCAATTGATATTTGCCTTCTGATACCATGCTCAAAATAGTATTCATCAAAATCAGATTAAGAGTACTCACCACCTTTGTTAGATTCCAAACACTTGATTCTTCTGCTTGTCTCATTCTCAACCTAATTTCTAAAAGTCTTGAATCTTTCAAGTGCATCAGAAACTGTATCCATGTCATTCTGGTGTTGTCATCAATCAACCAGAATGACATGGAGAAGCTACTGGGAACGAAAATAAAAGACAAAAAATATTGGAAATCAAAAAAGGGGGTTTAGAAGGTGTTAGTGAGTTGTTGGAGGTGTGTTCTTGCTTTTGAATCACCTACCTCTTTTGCCATTGATGCTTGGTGAAGGGATGGTGGAGCTTTTTGAAAACGTGACAACATTCTTATGATATAGCCTTGTGAGTGTGAAGTGAAAAGGCCACCCACCAAATGTTTGAAGAAAGTCCTCATTGAAGATGGAAGGCAAATCAGAGCTCGATGTGTGTTGAGTTTGTTACACCGGCGATTCAAGGCGTACCAAGAGTGGAAATAACGCTTTGGCGGTAACTTTTGCATTGAGTCCTCATATGTGTTATATCTTGATAGGTAGGTGTTTGTTGAAATACTTATTAGAGTTAGAAGTTGTAAATTGAGGGATGGAAGGCAAATTAGGGGCTTGTTTGGATAGGGATTGAAGCCCAAGGTTTGTTGGAGCAACCGAATTGTAAGTGGTGAACATTGAGTAAATGACGCCCAAGAGGGGCATTACTCTATGGATGTAGTTTTTACACAATGTGGAGGTGAACCGTGTAATTTGTGTTTGTGGATTTAAGATGGGTGTGCACATGGCGATTGGCTTAGCCATGTTGAGATTGTGAGGTGGTTCTACATACGCTTTTTTTTTTGGGGGGGGCGCCCAGGGCCCCCGGGGGGGGGGGGGGGGGGAAAAGGGGGGGGGGCGGGGGGGGGGGGGGCCCCACCCCCCCCCCGCCACATGTTCACGTAACACTTGTAGGGGGGGGGGTGTTTGACCACATGTTCTATGATATTTGTTCATGGACAGTACCAAAGCAGATTTTCACTCTTTTTATTTCTTCCCTAAAATATAGTGTTAGTTATTTGGAATTTTAATTGTTTGAAACTAAAACTTTCTTAAATTTATTCAGTTTCCAAAAAGTGTTTAGAAACTTTCCTATTTTCAGATTTAGAAAGTTTTCTTTCCATTGTATTAAAACCTTCCTATGTTATAAGGAGGTTTAGTTTTAGTAGTTTTATCTCTTTCCTATTTTAATTGTAAGGATTCTCATTATAAATAAGGGGTAGAAGCTGGCTGGGTGGTTAGATTTAGAGGTGGCCCCAAGGTTGTGGGTGAGCCAGTTTCTTCTCTTTCTTTGAGATTCTAAGCTTTGTTTTAGTTCAAAATCCATCAATGAGGCTTTTTGGTAGTTTTTTGGTGGGGGGGGGGGGGGGGGTTTCGGATCCTCCCCAACAGAAGGTTTCAAATCATTAAAAGGTCATCCATACCAAGTTTCTCCAATTCCGGGGGTTGGTATTTAAGGAGGGGGGTTTTTTTTTTTTTTTTTTTTTTTTTTTTTTTTTTTTTTTTTGATTTAGGGTTTTAGAGGGGGGGGGGTTTTTTTTTTTTAATTTTTTTTTTTTTTTTTTTTTTTTTTTTTTTATTTTTTTTTTTTTTTTTTTTTTGGTTTTGGTTTGGTTTTTGGGGGGGGGGGGGGCCAATATTCCCCTTTTTTTTTTTTTTTTTGGGTTTTTTTTTTTTTTTTTTCTTTTAATTTTGTTGACATTATCAAATAAGGATCATAGAACTTGAATTTTGTTTCCTGTCTTTAAGACTATCTATAGATCTGTCTTTGGTAAATGAATATAATCTATGGATGTTGTAGCTGTAAACTTGGCACACATGAAGGACTCTCCATCAATGGCTTAATTAGATGATTGATTGGATTGCTACTGTGAAAATAGTTGAGACGTATCTGATAGTCCATTTTGCTTTCTCATACAGCGATGTCTAGTGCATAGTTGTTAAGGCGTTGGAGGCATGACAATGTGCCTAGGCGACCAAGGCGCCCGCTTAGGCGATCAAGGCGCCCGCCTAGGCGACTAAGACGCCCGATTTTTCAGGGCGTCACAAGGTTTCCTCGGCGCTTAGGTGAAGCCTTGACAACTATGGTCTAGTGTAATGAATGTATTTTATTGATATTCATAAATTGGGTGGTTTTGAAATCTGGTCTTACAGAGAGACTTGCAGTATTTTATAAGGAGAGAAGATACTGAGAACCTGTAACAGATAAAGATATAAGGGATAGTTTTTATCAGTCTCCAATACTTCATAACTATTCAAACTCTCCTAATGGAATTTTTTTTTCAGATTCCTTTATAAAAGACAAACTTTCACATCTCTTTCTCCGATGATATTTTAAAATCCTTACATTACCCCTCTATTGAGTCAGGTTGATGTTGTAAGAGAGTACGAAAGTATTTAAAGAATTTAACCCCAACCAAAAGATGTTCAGGGTCCTTCTTAAGTGCTTTCATTCTTCAATGTTTCATTTCCTCTTCTTCTTCGAAGGTTCTGTATTTAGATTTGTATCAAGTCTATCGAAAAATGGCGGGAGGGAAAGAGAAAGACAATGTAAAGTCGCAGAAGCAACTGCTGTCACCACCACGAGGAGAAGCACTTCTCAACAGATAGATTGTGGTAGACATCATCATGGGCGTCTCTAATGGTCTCAACATCCCCTTTGCCCTTGTTGCTGGTATCTCCGATGCCAACACTTCTTCCTGCGTCATCCTCACCACAGCCCTCGCTAAAGTTGTGGCCATCATCTTCATGGGACTTGGTGGGTACCAATTCTCTTTTCTTCTTCTTTTAGGTTTTTTTTTTTATCTTTTCTTTTCAGTTTCATTTTTAAAATCTCTTTGTGAGAAACCAAACAACAAATCCATATTGTTTGCCTCCCCGACCTGATATATTAATTTTTTTTAAGTGCCTATGTCTGACTTTAAAGCTTTGTAGGGCTAAACAACAACGGCAAGCAGTGATGACGGGGAAGGTAGAGAGCAGGTGTGTGTGTGTGTGTGTGTGTGTAGAGAGAGAGAGAGAGAGAGAGAGAGAGAGAGAGAGAGACAAAGGGCAGGGGGAGAGAAAAGAAAGAGGGCAAGAGTGAGTAACAGAGCACCGGGAGGGTGAGAGAGAGAGATAGAGAGAGAGAGAGAGAGAGAGAGAGAGGTGCTGGTTCAAAGGACCTTGGGTCCAAGAGGGAGGGGGAGGGATTAATTTATGGATCCAGATCCTCTGTAGCGCTGCCAGACGACAGTGAGGCATCCGATGGCTGGGAGTGCATTGGACACGCGCTGATGCACTCCACCATCAGATCCTCTCACTGCCGGCTGGCAGTGCTACAGAGGATCCTTATGCTTAATTTACTTTGCACCAGGTTGAACCTATCCAATGGAGGGAATATAGGAATTTGAGAAGTACCAGATGTGAAAGTTTGTCTTTTATGGGGAATCAGAAAAGTTGTTCTGATAGGGAACTTTGTGTAATTATATGCCTAGTTTAGGGGACTGAGAAATTATCTCAAGATACAATACCTAAGCAGAAATACAAGATCAACTAATTTGAAGAGAACAAAATACCAGTTGCATTGAATTTTATACAGCCTCTGAGTGATATCTGTTACACTTCTCAGGACCCTGCATGTTGAAGGCCACAGGGAGTGAAATGCACAACTCTGACGCAGAGGACATCAGTCAACTGCTCTTCTCAGCAATAGTTCAAGGCAATTGAAGTAGAATGGGAACAACACATGGAATCTATCTCTTTAGACAATTTTCAGCTCCTTGAGCTATGCTGTATTTTAAGGACATGGGTCTGATTTCCCTTCAGCAAGTGCCTTCTGGGTGAGTGAGTAAAACCATCCTTTCCTCCTTTTAAACTGTAAACATTCGAATAAACAGTTCAAAAACTAGGAAATGGGTTGAACTTATGAAGTTACTGTATTACTTGTAATTTACCTCTTTCACTGCAGTTGGAAAATGTGCAACCGCTATTGAATAAGCACATAACCTCTCCATGGATTCTTCAAACACTAGACCCTTCTCTGCTGCTGCAGCAGATGCAATTTCTGAAATAAGGGTACCAACTAGCAACCAAATATCTTTTGTATTTCTCCAATACTGAATGCTTGGTAATTAGATACTTTGAATTGATTGATCATGAAGTAAGTGCCACAGGCATTGAAGAGTAACACATGGTGTACAATAAAGAATTTAAGATTAAAATATCACTCCTGCATATGTTGCTTGAATTCCTGTATTTCAGGTTATATGACCATTTAAAAGATGCACCAAGAGGTCAACCACAGCATGTCTGAGGGAACAGGAAAAGGATGGCCTTGCCTCAGAATGGAGCTTCACAACCCCTACAGGGGCTCCTGGATGCGAGGCTCCAACAAGCATGAAAGCGTAAACCGGAGTTCACCAAGCTTAGAGATGGCGAAATATGCTGACACCTGGTCTGCATCGTCAAGTCCTTTACTCTGCAGCCAATGCTCGAGCATACCCCTAAACGGATATTGATATCTCTAAGCGGATATAGGTATGAATCAAATTTAAACTTTCAACTATATGTTTACATCTCTGCCCACATTAATCTCCCCAAACAAGGTTAAGGGATAATAAGCTTTCAAAACGTGTGCAAAATGTAATAAATTTTCAAAATGCCATTAGATTCGATTACAATGAAACATCATTATTGTAGT
The DNA here is from genome assembly GCA_028583415.1 of Protea cynaroides. NCBI lineage: Eukaryota > Viridiplantae > Streptophyta > Magnoliopsida > Proteales > Proteaceae > Protea > Protea cynaroides. The sequence continues at coordinate 90,367,113 of CM053276.1, read as the reverse complement.
TTTAGCAAACAAAGGGTTTTTATAGGTTGCACAAACAAATGCGGTTCACATCATTTTCATTTTGAAGGTTCAAGCAATTCTAACTATTGGATAGTTGTCATATTAGTCACACGTTAAATTTTAGAGCAAGATTCAATCTACTTCATTTGCCACATTTTTCCTTGTTTTCCAATTTTTTGATAGGGAAAAGGTTTCTTTTAGGTTTTGTTTAGTTGCAGGGGGGATTTGAAGGGAAGTAAAATTTTTGAACTTTAAGGGTCTGTTTGATAAAATTTTAGAATCTGGATTTTATGGATTCTAACTCCCAAGGAACCAGAATGGAGTAGAATCGCGTTTGGTAAATATGGTTGGATTTTTTACTCCGACGGAGTGAATTGGATCCAATAAGATTCTAGAATCCAGAATTTTGGAGTACCAAATAGAAGTTTTTCTGTTCTGGAGTAATATTTGGAAGAAGAAAGAACCACCCCCACCCACCACCACAACCACCACCACCACCACCACCACCCACCATTGCCACTGCCACCACCCACCACTGCCACCATCACCCACACCACCACTGCCACCACCACCATTGTTTCCACTCACTCTACTGTGTAATTAATTTCAAATTATTTCATTATTAACTTATATATTTTTTGTTTCCAAATTCCTCACATTTGAAAAAGAAAATAAATTTTACATCTTATAAGTATCATTACTAAATATGATAAAAAGTTTAGGTAATTTATACAATCATGTAGTGTTACAACTATAAAAGTTTCTATTTAAAATTAAAAAAATTTGATTTCCCTTTAATTCCCTTTGCAACCAAACAAAACCTAAGCGACATACATAGAAAGAATCTCCAAAGGGGTTTTAAATATCTGCCATGTCCAGATTTGGTGGACCTAAAGCTTATGGACATGTAGATTCTAAGATTTGTTCACATATAAAGATTTTTCCAATCAGAATTTGCAAGGAGTAAAAGAGAATGATGAAAAATTTGGGATTGTGGTTGTATAAAAGTTTATAATGATGGATGTCAATTATTGAGAGGATTTTTTAATTGAATTAAGTTATGACTTTATTGTGATAAATTCACATTATTCTTTTAAATGCCAATGATTTGAATTATATATCAATATTCCATGTGGTGAAGATAACAAATGTATCTCCTTTTCAATTAAGAAAATTATTGACATAAATTCTTGAGTAGCACGAATAAGCAATTCAAAATTTAAAGAACCCAACCACTTTTTGCGTGTACATAGATGCAGGCATGCCAAATTTGGTAGTTAGATTTATAAGGAAAAAATCGTCTCTTATTTAGTTTTTTCAGTCATGATTTAACGGTTGTGGTTCACCGGGTGTGCATATTGATGTATTGATATGTATATCAAGTAAACTTCAACTATTGACGATTGGAGTCCCTCCAACGACAAAAGAAGATCCAAATCCGAGTTACAAATACAAAAATCAAATGAGAAGGACAAATGTCCATTTATTGATGTGAGATCCATTGTATGAACAAGATCTTGGGCGTATCCCTACTGTCCTCAAATCTATTCTACACACTTAGTCCAACGATTCCACATGGAAGGTTCATATGGCCATTTTGATGGTTGGGTAAATAAAGCATGGTTTCGAAAGGTTATGTCAGTTTTAGTCATTTAATTCAATTATAGACTCATTTATTTTTATTTTTTTTATAGTGTATCAATCGATCGGTTCTGAGACAAGATCTGATTACTTTACATTAAATTAAGTCCCAATATCGTAATCGACATGTTTAGCCAACTGGTCTGTATAGGCTAGGCAAGAATACATTTATATTCGGTCCATTTGGTTTTCGATCCATAGTCGATGTTATGCTAATTGAGCTAATCGATCCATAATCAGTCTCATGCTAATAGATCATATCAGATTTTATTTTTTAGCTATTAAATGCAAGATCCAACTAATTGGTTGTACTTCTATGCAAAAACAACTAGGAACCTTAAAGATCTGCACGATCTAAATCTCATAAATAGAAAAATTAAGCTTTAAAAATTCTGAAATCAAGTAAGCGAAGATGCCCAACTTTGGCTTTCTCGAATTTTCTGACAATCTGTTGATTTGAATGTGATCTTCAACAAAAAGAGAGAGATAGAGAGAGAGAATAATTGAGGAGAGAAGATTCACAAGCAAGGAAAAATGATTGAGGGGGAAAATAATAGAGAGAAGATTAAAAAAAGAATAAAAAGTGTTTTAACAAGTTATAGGTATGGGTGTAGGTGTGGGCCAGTGTCGTTCCCGTTGAGTTATTGATTTGAAAAAAAAAATTAAAAAGAACAGGGTGAATAAAGAATTGAAAGAATGATGGGTGACATATGTATTAAAATTAGGATCATATATTTAGAATTAATCGGTCTGGATCGAACAACTCTCGGGCTATATCCTTACACTATGAACAACAAATTACCAATCAATCTGATCTGATTTGGTGTCGATTTTTGTCAATCATTTCATGTCGGGCTACACGGTGCAATCCTTAGATTGACACTTGGCTTCCCAGTGTTTTGGATTTTCAAATTATCATTTGCCATTTCACTAACCTTATTAGGGTTGAAACTTGATTTTTAGATTCCATTCAACCAACCACATGTTAAAATATGGAACCCAACGAAAAACTCTTGTTAAGAGGGGTGGCCGGTGGTAAGGGTTTTGAGAAAATGTAGATGTCACGATTTAGGTGACAATTGTACCTGTAACGCGAGACTCTAGCGTCTTGTCAGTGTCCAGTTGTCATCTACCAACGATGAAATGTTAAATTCTGCACAACATCGAAGTTCCAACAACTCCCTCGACCTCGTGACTCGCGCGTTGAGTCTCAAACAGTTTCAGATTGTGACTCTCTCATTCAAAATCTTGTTTCCCGCCCAATCTTAAACAAACGATTCAGACCTGACAAACTCTCCATGAGTCAAAGACTTTGGGACTGCAAATCATTCAAAAAGTACAAACAGATCAACAAAGTTCCTATCGTCAGTTACCCGTTAGCACACTTCCCCATGTCTTTCAAATTTGAATCTCTCTCTACCCCTCTCTCAAATCTATAATTAATCTATAGAACAGTTTGCTCTATCTTCCCACTTTCTCAGACAACCATGACTGGTTTGAAGAAATCCTCAGTTCCAAGACAAGCTTCTTACAGTTCCCTTTACGTTAATCCCCTCAATGAGCTCAAACTCAACCGAAGCAACAGCGAAGGAGACAATAGCAATGGTGGAAATTACGGACTTCGGTTGTGCCGGAATTCCTCTGTTATCACTTCTGATAACAAGGAAAATGTCACTCCCAATCTCAAACAAGGTCTTTTGGACTGTAACAACAAAGAAAATGCAGTTTCCAGTTGCAGTTCTTCTACTAAGAAGGATCTGGAGAACCCAGATGGGAATTCTTCCTCTTCTGTAGATGCCAAAAAAAGGTTCTTGAAGTCATCTTCTCTTCAGCTGTGTATGCAATTGAATGAACCTGATTCCATTTTTGGGTCTAAGCTTTGGGACCCATTTGAGTCTGATAATTCGAGTAGGATGAATGTGTGGGATCATTCAGATTCAGAAGCTGCACCTGTATCTTCTTGGTCAATTCTACCTAATAGGTTGGAATCGGATACCCTTTCACGAATTTTACTGTGTCTATATAAACAATTTTCTTCCTTGTAATAAATAGTGTTATGAATCAAGTAATGCTTATGTGGTTGTTGTGGTGGGACTTTCAGGTCATTGTTGTGTAGACCTTTGCCTTTGGATGTAGGGAGGTGTACTTGTGTCATAGTGAAGGAAGCATCACCAGAAGGACTGGATGGGGGAACTCTATATTCACTTCACACCAATGTAAGATCTCTGCAACATATAAAATAGATTAGTCTCTTCTTCCTTACCTTTTATGAGAGTAAAAAGCCATTGTTCTTGAGTCTTTGCTGCTGTTTGTCTGTTCTCCTGGGATTATTTGGTCTTCCTTATCTTACATATCTGAGTTTTGAAGCTGTACTTTAATTTGATCTCCCCCCCCTCGCTTTCCTCCTTTTTTAGGTCAGTGTTCTCAGCTGTGGCAATTCAATAATTGCTTCAGAAATTACAGGAAGCTAATGGTTCTAGTCTTAAACAAAATTTTAATTTTGAAATTTAAGGGAAAATGAATTCCTTACCAGGACCAAGTTAATCCTTGATTTTCATATTGTGGAAACCAGGAGGGTCAAGGTCGACGGAATCGGAAACTTGCGGTGGCACATCATAGGCGGCGCAATGGGCAGTCTGAATTCATCATAGCTCAGAATATGAAGGGGATATCTTGTAGCTCAGATGAGAGTTTTTTGGGGAATGTAACAGCTAACCTTATGGGATCAAAATACCAAATCTGGGGCCAGGTCTAATTCTCTATTTACATGTTTCTAGTTCAGAGTAAAAGTCATCTCAGAAATGGAACTAGAATTTTTTCAATGAACAGGCGTAGGTGCACTTGTCCTTAATTTCCATATAATCCATTTGATTGCAGGGGAGCCGGCTGGATTCCTTAAAGAAACAGACCAAGCTACTTCTCGCCATTGTATCGTACGAAAATCTCATTCTCTAATTTCCAGTATTTAACATGATCAGTGAACATTTCTGTAATCAAAGTAAGTCTTGTTTTTTAATTCTGGCCCTGGTTTTACAGATTCATGCCTACAATAAGCACCTGGACTGGAAGTTACAGAAGCATGAGGGCATGGATACCCAAGCATCAATCCATGCAATTAAAGAGTACAACTCAGGTGATCTAAAATAGTACAAAGTGAAGTTACAGTATCTTAGGTACAGTCAACCCTGTACAAATGAGATAATGCTTGTTCATGTGAGTGTGATACACATGCAAGAAACTCAGAATTACCATGTCAGAGTCATACAAACTAAGTGAATCCATAGTAAAAGAAAAGGAGGAGGATCTACATACTAGCGGGGGCATATTGGAATCTTATACAGGAAAATGGGAGTACAAGTAGCCAGTCACTTTGGGGCGGGGGGGGGGGGAGGGATGTGAGAGGGAAGTACACACTGGCAATGTGTTCTTCCTTTTCCCTAAAAGAAAGAAAATAGAACATGGCCTAAAGTTAAAACTTCATATATTGGATTGTGATTCTTATTCTCCCTGTGTACAGTGGTGTAAATAGGGATATTAGTATATCTTGGGTTTGCTTTGAAGGGTTTTGTTATCATAAGTACCTTCAAAATTCTTAAGTAAATGTAGGGCTGACATAATTTCTGTTTTGCAGATTCAACATATTAATGGACTTCCCAAGGACTGGGAGGGTAAGATGAACAAAGTTCATCAACTGTTCTCAAGGGTTCCGCATTACAATTCTGTATGTATGGGAATTATTTGCTTTCAACATATTAAAATATCTTAATACTTTTAATGTTAGAGATGAGCTGGAGTTTGTATGATTAATTTCATGTTATTCCATATTTGGTTTCTGATATATCTTCAGATTTCAAAGAGATACGAATTAGACTTCAGAGAGAGGGGGAGAACAGGACTTAGAATTCAAAGTTCAGTGAAAAACTTTCAACTGACAATGGAGGTAAGGAGTACACGATATAAATGAAACACTTGTGGATTGAAGAGAAACAGATCATATAAATGAAACTTTGATGAATGAACTCCCACCTTCCTACATATTACAAATTTAGCTTCGACTTCTAATATGCATTAATGTTCAATAGGAAAATGGAAAGCAGTCGATCCTGCAGCTAGGAAGGGTAGATAAGTCAAAGTACGTGATGGATTACAGGTAAAGACTGCACCAGCTCCTTTGAATTAGACGTCCGATGTCTGTATATGATGATTTTGATGATTAAGTTCTAATATTTGTATATGATGAAGTTGATGAGTTCTAACATCAAACTAACATGATCTCACTCTAAAATTTGGACATTAGCTAATATTTTAGGGAGGGGATTGCCCCGCTGCCGGTGTGTGATGTAATCCCCAGACCCAACCAAGGGTAGGACATTGGCATCCCTACCTCCCCAAAACCTATATTTTGGAAGAAAGAAATAGAACTAATAATTGTTTTCCCCTTTCGTGCAGATATCCATTGACTGGTTACCAAGCTCTTTGTATATGTTTGGCTTCCATTGATTCAAAACTTTGTTGCATGGTGTAATAATGAACTATAATCCTTTTGGTTGTTCAACTGCTGATACAAAGGAGAAAGGGCTAACTGATCAACATTTTGTTGAAAGTCGACTTGCATATGGAGGTTGAAAATTTTTTCTGGTATCTGTAACTTGTACCGACTCAATTCCTCAATACAATTTTTGGTAAATATGAACTCCTTTATTTTTTTTTTCAAATGTTTCATACTTACGTATGATTAAATTTTGTTGATAATTATGGTGTGACCTGAATAAGGACTAAGGAGTAGCATTCACCAACCTTACTATATGTTGTGATGTCTGCTTGCTATCATAGTGTTGGTAAAGAATTAGCAAATCAAACCAAACCCTCTTAGAATTTGGAACCTTGGACCTGGCGCAATCACTTTGTGTGATAGCAAGAGCCTTGAGTCTGAAAACATATCACTGCAAAAGCACACTAATTAGTCTCCTCCCCCTCCCCCACTTGAAACCTAAGAAAAAAAAGGGGGGAAATTAAGGGTTATACTCATAATTTAACCATCTTGGTCCACAATGTCAACCAACTTCCCTAATTTGGAAAATAAGTATCGTCACTAGTGTTTTTAATGGCAATATTACCCTTGGGTTTGTAAAATATCATTTTTCCCTTTTGTAACTTTAGTAAAAAGGATGGTTTTGATTTCTTTTTATTGTTTCCAAATTACTTTGTTGTTATGTTGTTATCAAATCCCTTCTTCCTTTTCTATTCGAACTCTTTGAAGAACTCACCATCATCGTCTTTTTCCTGGAGAGGAGATTGCTCATGCTTTGGAGATTGGCTCATTACACACCCTAAACGACGATTTGCGGAGGAAGGTTTCAAGAATGCAAAAATCACTCACAGATTAAGGGAGAGAGAGAGAGAGAGAGAGAGAGAGAGAGAGAGAGAGAGAGAGAGAGAGAGAGAGAGAGAGAGAGAGAGAACAAACAAAAATCTTTTAAAAAATTGAAAGTCCCCTTTCTAGCTGGTACAGAAAACAAAATTAAATCGTCCTTATTAAGTTTTTATTTTTCCTTTGGGAGACCGGCCAGCGGCTGCCACCCCTCCGGGGTGGCACTGGAAACCCTATACCGAAAAAGTGAAGGAAGACAACCTCAAAAGCTTACTCACAATGCATGTTCTGTGTTGTTACTATTGTTATGTTTGATCTTGGAGTTGGGACTGATACAATCTCAAGATCAAACAGAGTAGGGAGGGATTTCTACTCTTAATAGTAGTAGTGTATGGTTGGAGACCTGAAGAAGCTTGTGAGCTATGGATGGCTAGTCCACAGGGACTTGATTTGGCCACGATAGGCTCGTGCTTGATCGAGGGCTTTCACTTCAAGCTTGCCAAGAAAAAAGTAGAGGCGCTCCTTAGCATCCTCCACGGCCTTGAGTCTCTGAGAGGTCCTCTGTAGTTCTTCCCTCATTTTCTCCTCCCTCTCTAACCTCTTCTTCAGTTTTCTTTGTAGTTGTTTGTTTCTCTCCCTCAACACTTCTTCTACCACCACCATCCTTGTCTCCCCCTTCTGGTTTCATCCATACCAGCAAATATTGGAAGATCAATTCAAAGAGAAGAGATGATTTGCCTCCAAGTTGTCCAAACAAGAGATGAGGAACCCTAGTGACGAGTAATCTGTTGGGTTATGTCTTGTATTCTATGGGATCTACACAGTTATTGGAGTTGTATTTGCATTTGGGTTTGAGCCCATTACATGAACAAGGGTTAATTTGTAACTGTGTGGGGTTGGGGTTTTTAATGAGCTTATTATATATTGTCTCTATGGAAAAAAACCCTAGACAAGATAGAGCATAGAAAAAACACTTTGTGAGGTGGAGAGAAATGTAGAGTTTTCTTGGTGAATAAAAAAATTCTCTGATTCTCTAGGGTGGAGGTAGGTATTCTATATTGGGTGCTGAACCATGATAAATCCTTGTGTTTGTGTGTTTACTTGTTCTTCGTTTTATCTCTGATTTGTGCTTTCATCCCTAGAAAGTGGTATCAGAGCGATGTTTGTGCAGATTGTTACGGATCTGGAAGAAGAAAGAAGGAGGTGCACAAGGATCCTAAAGAGAAGACATTACAACTGTAGAGCAAGGGTTTTCTCTAATATATTGAAAGGAGAGGAAGAGAATGTATATCATTTGGGTGGACAGAAAACAGAAGAATGCTTGGAAGGGATCTCAATAGGTGAGAAGAATCTTCAAACGCAACTCGTGGTAAACCACTTACCATGGAAGAAAAAAAAAAGGGAGGTGTAAAAGTCATCAATGTAATTTTTTTTTGTAAGGTCTTCTCTCTATCTCCATGGCCACCAAGGTATGAGGTGGGAGAATTAAGAAAAAGTGGGTTTGCTTCCCACAGTTTGAGGTGAAAAAAAGAGAGTAAAAGGAAGTGAATGTATGTACATTGTATCGATCAAAGAGAGAAAGGAATAGATACAGAGGTTATTGTTCCAAGGGTTCTTGGGTGCTACAGATTCATTGAAAGACATGGATTGGACAGATTCGGTGTCGTTGGTATCGATCGGATAGTCTTATGCAAGATCAACGGTGATCAAGTTCTTTGAAGTTGATAACGGACACAGAAGGCATAGATTGGGTTAATTGGATGGCGGGGAAGGGTTTAAACTTCTCCATAGAACCCTTTGATGGCCATAATGATTTCACCTCATGAAAACAATGGGTGAAGAATATTTTTATGTTGGAAGGGACTGTTAAGGTTCTCAAGAAGAAATTTGACAAGTCGAGAAATATGATGAATGATGAGTGGCTACAGTTGAGGGATCTAACTAATAGCACGATCTAGTTGTTTCTAGCAATTAACACTCTTCGTGAGGTCATTGGTTTGGATGATTCAGAAGAAATTTGGGTTAAGTTGAAGAGCAGCTACAAGTCTAAATCATTAACAAATCGATAATTCTTTGAAGAAACAATTATACGGCCTTCGCTTATCAGATGGAGTGAAATTTGAGGTGCATATTGTAAGTTCAATAGAATTTTGATGGAGTTTTCTACTTTTGATGTGAAGATTGAAGAGGAGGACAAGGTAATTCTTCTGTTAACGTCATTACTTCCTTCATTTGATCACATAGTGTCTACACTGTTTTTTTAGTAAGAATACTCTCAAACTTGATGATGTTATTGCTGCTTTGCTGATGAATGAGATATGGCAAAAAAATAGTGGCGATGAGACGTCAGAGGAGGGTAATTCCTTGGCTATAGATGGTGGTCAGGGTAGAGGAAAATCAGATGGGAGATATATGAGTATGACAAGAATAAGAGTCGCTCCAAGTCACAAGGTCGTAAAATAATTTATTATTATTGCGAGGAGGAAAGTCATATGAAGGGGAATTGTCCAAAGCATAAGGAGGATAAAAAGGAAAAGATGGACAAGGAGAGTAAAGAAAGATCATCTACTGTTGCTGTCATGGAAGGGTGGAGTGATGGAGATGTCTATCTCATTACTTCATCAGGTACTGATGCTCCATATTAGATTTTAGATTCGGGCTGTTCATTTCATATGTGTTCAGTTAGAGAACAGTTTATGTACTACATATCAAGCATGTGATAAGGGTACAGTCAGAATGACAAACGATGCTGAAAGTAAGGTTGTCGGTGTTAGGACATATGAAGGAATTCGACATCCTCAGGAATTTGTTTCTTTTAGAGTCGCCACCTAGATTAAGGTCTAGGTCCTCAAATATAGTCTCATCATAATATAAGACTTCTATTGACTCATGATCCTTAGATCGGTTTTTTTTTTTTGGTCCATCAGAGATCTGGTAAACGTCAAGTTATGGTTATGGGAAGGGATTATGCACTTAAACTGTCCAATCAAAATCGGTCTCCTATGCCTTTCCTATGCTAGACTTTATCTATTGAATCGAATCAAACCATGTGGTTTGATATCATTGAACTGAATCTGAAATCTTCTAGATTGTCTATGTATCTCGGACTTCTTTTAAAAATTAGGTTCACCATCGTAGTTCAGGAGATTAAAGTTTATGCTTGTGATTTATGCTTATGCATGATTAAGTTCATTGTTTAGATTGAAGTTTATGTTTGAAAGGATGAGTAAACCTATGGATCAAGATTTGGATAGCCCATGTGAAATGATAGATAGTTCTAATGGATCTAAGAATGGATAACCCATGTAGGTTGAAATAGATATCCCTAGTGGGTGGATAGTCCATATGGACCATGGATCCGAATACAGAGATTCCTCTAAATAGCCTACGTATTCTAGGACTTACCCTAAGAATCAAGATCCACATAGTTTGACTGTCGGATAAGAATCTGGGTGAGGAATAGTTGACCCATGTAGGTTTGGAATGGATAGTCCATTGTGGACTAAGTTAATCCTAGATTATCAAATATGGATATCCTAGTGGATTTATGGATGGTCTATGTGGATTGAGTTTTGGGACCGTATTTGGAAATTTTTCTAAATTACCTACGTATCCTAGGGTTTGCCCTAGGAATGTAGTTTGAATTTCGGATAAACTGTTCTAGGTTGAGGTATGCTAAGGGGTGGGGATCGTCTTAAACTATTCTTTTATCCTAAGTTCTAATTTTGGAAGGTTTGACAATGCATTCTCTTTCTTCGTTAAGATTTTTATGCTTTCTTCCCTTTTTACCCTTACCATGATTATGGGTGCCTACATGCACATACCCACACCTAATCTTGTTTGCTAGGTGTAAATACATGCAGTTCGACTAATGTGTTGTAGAAAGTAAGTTCTTACCAACATATATCATTCAAGTATGACATATAGCAATCAGATTAAATATGTCAATGAATCTACATATAACATGTAAGCAATTTAAACATGACAGTGTGTACAAATATAGCAATGTAATCAAGATCAGATCTTCGATCTACGGTTCATATTTAGTCTCTAGATCTTACATCAAAATAACCAAGATCAATGGTTTAGATCAATCATAAAAAATAGCCATGATCAATGGCTCGGATTTTATATCGAATGCAATCATGATCAATGGTTCAAATCAATCATCTAATTATAATTATGATCGATGACTCAAATCTCATCAAAATAATCAAGATCAATGGTAAAGATCAGCATATCAACATGATCAAGATCAACGGTAAAGATCAGTATATCAACATGATCAAGATTAACAGTAAAAATCAACATATCAACATAATCAAGATCAACAATAAAGATCAGCATATCAACATGATCAAGATCAACGGTAAAGATCAGCATATCAACATGATCAAGATCAACGGTAAAGATCAGCATATTAATTTGATCAAGATCAATGGTAAAGATTATCATATCAACATGATCAAGATCAACGGTAAAAATCAGCATATCAATGATAAAGATCAGCAATATTAATACGATCAATATCAACAGTAAAGATCAACCTATCAACATAATCAAGATCAACATTATGGTTCAGCATTTAATACGATCAAGATCAACGGCAAATATCAACCTATCAACATGCACAAGATCAAATAATATAATATACATGATACTATGATATCAAAGAATAAGATAACAATATATAATACACATGCTACTATGATATCAAATGATAAGATAAAAATATACAATACACATGCTTCTAGTTCTATGATATCAAAGAATAAAATGACAATATATGATGCATGCAATGATATAAAAAAAAAAAAAAAAAAGGTAATAATATATAATGAATGCAATGATATCACAGAATAAAATGACAAAATATAATGCATGCAATGATACCAAAGAATAAAAAAACAAATGTAATGCATGCACCGATATGAAAGAATAAAAATAACAAATATAATGCATGCATCACATGCTACTATGCAAACAGGGGAAAAAAAAAAAAAAAGGGAAAGGCCGACCTGGTTCTGCGCAGGTAATCGCAGGAGATCGGTTGGAGTTGAACAGGTGAGCAGGTTCGAGGTGACCGGTGGTGGCTTGCGGTAGGGTTGAAGTAGCAGGGTTGGTTCATGCAGGTGTCGGCTCAGGTGGACGACAAGTTATGAAAGCCGAAGGTAGGTGGAGTTGTAGGCTTGTAATGGCGGTGAGGTGAGGTTTGGAGGGAGGTCACAGTGGTGAGGTTCGCAGGAGTGGGGGTATTCGGTGGTGATGGAGGATAGTATTGAGAGGATTTTGGTGAGGGTGGAGATCTGGTTCAGGGAGATGTAGCAGGTTCGGCTGGGATCGTGAGCAACCCCTATCTCCGATGGTGAGCAGCCGTATATATGGAGGGATTGAAAGGGGCTCGGTCATGAGGATCATGGACTGGAGCAGTGTCGAGGGTGGATTTTTTTATATTTTCAGTGTGGGCAGGTGTAGGGGGAAGGTACGGGTAGCATGGTGAGTGAGGGGATGAGGTGTCGATGGAGGAAGGAAGGATTTCAAGTGGCTGATGAGGGATGGGTTTGGGTTCGGTTGCAGGTAAGGGCTTGGGATCGGTTGTGACGGTGGTGTCTCAGGTATGGGGTTTCGGTGTGGGCAGGTGTTGGGTGAGCATGGGAGAGGGGGTTGGTAGCATGGGTGGTGCTTTGTACGGGGGGTTCTCCGTTTGCAGTTCGTGGGGCAGGTAAGATGGGATTGCGGCAATGGTGTGGGTCGGTGGAGTGGTTTCCATGGGAGAGGAGGGTGTAGGTTATGGTTTGGGTTGTAGGGTAAGGTGGTGGTGCCCCCCCCCTCTCTCTCTCTCTCTCTCTCTCTCTGATTGACCGAACGAAAGCCCTCTCGAACCATATATATATCATGCACATGGGCTGACTCGATTTAGTCCGGATCAGTTTGGGCTAGGTCAGGCTAGACTGGTTGAGGTTGACTGGGTTGGATTGACTTAGGTTGAGCCAGGTCGGGCTGAGTTGGCTTTCATTTACTCTTTTTGTCATTTCATGTGGCATTTCGGCTTTCATCAGCATTATGCAATTTTTGGGCAGTCTCTGCCACGGATTTTTCACTCTCATTTTGAAGGGGGTTGAAAATGGAGCATACTAGCACTTGAATCGCCTGATTCGGATGTCAGATGATCAAGATATGGTTGAATGAAGTCTGATCGATCCAATTTATGATAATTTGCTCAATAAATCCTTAATTTATAATAATTTACAGAAAAACCCTTGGAATATTTATGCACATTTCAGTCCGACTAAAATCATGATATCTTCTTCGTTTGACATTGGAATTGAGCGATTCTGGTCTCATTTTGAAGATAATTCTACTACCTACGTACGGAACCATGCAGGTTACAGTATATGATCTTGTTATGGGGCCCATTGAAAATAGCCTCGAAGTCGCAACTAAAAATCCAAGCTTTGAATTGAGACCCACAATCTTGTTGTATGTGTTTACCTAGACTCTTGCATATTGTAGATCACTTCGGTTCTACTCAAGACATTGTAAGGAACATGCAGGGACTGATTGATTGACGGTTTCAGGAGAATTTTATTCATTTCCCCTGTACTTTTGTCTACACATCAAACAGGCTTTGTTTGACTTAGGATGGCAAAAATGGGGTGCTTACAGTCAGGATTGAGACTGTACAGATTTGCATGTTTAATGGGATTGTGTATGTCACATCCCAATTCTGCACTATTCAGAATGGTGTGATGAATCGCTAATAAATTAACGGTTCAACCAGGATCTCAAATAGGATGTATGCGTTTGCTAAAACCATACACATCCACAACCATAATCAGAGTAAATAAACAATAGCGGAAGACTTTATACTAATGAACTGAGAATCTAACAATTATAACATAAATAAATTATCCATTTATTCTCCATTGACTAAGACATAAAATAAAATAAAATAATCAATTACATTTCCTTAATAATAAAAATCTAATCGAAGACGCAAGAGTTGCACTCGCATGACGAATCATGTGACTCCATCATGACTTCTGCATCCATCGTCGCCGCATGTCCATACACCAGAGCATTCATATAGTCTTCTACGGTGGTACTTGCATCATCAACTAAAAATATTTGACGTCGAAAGGGTGAGCACACATCATGGCCCAGTGAGCAAAAAAAACAATGCAACAAACATATGCATGCATTCAATTCATATCTTTGGTCTGGTTCATAAATTTGCAATGTGCTATAGAATGGTTTGGTGGCCGTCTCACCTCTATACACAGGGTGTGTAAGCCCACCTAACGGATCAAACACCATTGTTGTCCACATCCACCCCAACATGGAATAGAGATAGAGCTAAAGTGCTTAGGACCGCACCGCATCACACTTCCCCTGATGCTCTACCCATACCAACACGTAAGCCCCTGTTGGCGAGGGCTTGCAAACTGGGCTCGCAACTAACCAATCCCAATGTCAAATAGTGTATCCAAGGCCTCACCCCAGCATCCCTCAATACGTCCATAGGGATAGAGCTAAGGCCCCCTGGCAGAGTCAGAGACTACATGGTCCGAGACCACCTCCCCTGATGCCCTACGACGTAATAGTTCTGCTAAGGTAATGGCGATACGACGATGTTAGTGGACAAGACTTGAGTAGAGATAGAGCTAGATTCTGGTGATCAGGATGAACCACAGTGTCACGTCCTCCCCCTGATGCCCCACTCGCATCAAGTACACTAACCACACACATACATTCACATGCCTATTCCTAGCATCATCATCAACATCATATTATAAATAAACAGAAATTAAATATGCATGAACAATAATAACAGGAATATTAGATGACATGTGATATGCACATTACAATCATACAAGCATAAAATCATTCATGGTATTGGACACAATAAACAAAAACAGTTTATTATTAGCCAATTAGTTTAGGTCTTGTTCCCTCACCTTTGGTTGAGCGTAGATCCTCGTTCAAGCTTTATGAATCACTTTTAAATTACTAGAAAGACCTAACAAGTTGATAGATTTTTATTAGAATTAATTCTAATAAATTTAAAATAACTGAAATCGTAGGGTCGTAGGTAGGGTAGCACCTAGGGTAGCAGTTTCTGCGACCCTAGGGTGTAAGGTCGGACGTGGGGTCGGATACCATTCGACCCTACGTGCGACCACACCCTCCCTGGGACTTCCCGAGGGCATGTGGTTGATCCTGTGGTCTCGTAGGGTCGGATATCATTCGACCCTACGTGCGACCACACGTATTCTGAGTCAACCTTTCATTATAAAGTCCATTCTTTCATGTTTTGATCATTTGGCTTACTTTCATGGTCCATTTTTAAGATTGTTCTTTGGCTCAAAATTCCAAGTTATACACTATTCATTGTCCATAACAATTTTCTCCATGGAATCTCTTGGAACTTGTCCATGGATGGATGATTTGGGTTTCTCCTAATCCTATCTTCTTCATAACTATTCTAGGATCTCTTATTCAGGTAAGAAATTAGGTTCATACCTTTATTAAGAGGTTTCTCTGAAGTTTCCTTCTCTTCCTTAGTCTTCTTCTTCAAGTTTCCTTCTCTTATTCTCTTCCTTCTCTTTCTCTTTCTCTCACTTTCAATTAGGGTTGTAAAGGAGTGAAAGAGGCTAAGGGACGTCCTATTTATAGAGAAAAACCCTCCATAATAAGTTCCAATGAGTTTAGAAAAGATCCCCTTGGAATTAAGAAAGTTTCCTAATTTTTGGTTTCTGTCTGTCATCATAGGGTCGGATGTAGGGTCGCAGGATCCGTCGACCCTACACCTTCTTAGTCATCCGACCCTACGACTAAAAGTCATGGGTTGGACTTCTGTTGAGGTGGGGTCGACCCTACCTGTTTAGGCATGCGACCCTACCCTCACATTTACTGTTTTTGGGTTAGACTCATACCTGGTCTTATGATTTCTTCACGCACTTGGTCCACTTGACTCGACCATGATAGGTAGACCTGGTACAAGGTGGTAAGACCGGTTAGTTCGATATGGGTCTTACAACTCCCCCTCTCTTATTAAAATTTCATCCTCGAAATTTGTACATACCTTCCAAGTCGAAAAGGTGAGGATATTGCTTCCGCATAGCGTTCTCTTCTTCCCATGTGATCTCTTCTATATCTCGGCTCCTCCAGGTGACTTTAACATAGTATATGTCATGATTGCGTAGACGTTGAACCTTTCGACTAGTGATTTCAGTTGGTGCTACTTCGAATGTCAAATCATCAGTTAGATCTGGTGGATCCGCTGTCAAAACATGCGTTGGATCTCTGACGTACTTCTTCAATAATGAGATATGAAATACATCATGCACACTTGACATAGATGGTGGTAGTGCTAACTGATAAGCCACTTTTCCACGTTTAGCTGGAATCTCATATGGCTCGACATATCTCGGACTTAGCTTCCCTTTCTGTCCGAATCGTTTTAAACCTCGCATAGGTGATACTTTCAAGAATACCTTATCACCTATGAAAAATTCAAGGTCTCTACGTCGAGTATCTGCATACTGTTTCTGACGATTCTGAGTTGTTCTAACTCTTTCCTTGATAATGTCGACTACTCGACAAGTTTCTTCAACAAATTCTGGTCCAACGACGCTACGTTCTCCAACTTCATTCCAGAACGGAGGAGTTCGACACTTCCTCCCATACAGTGCTTCATAAGGTGACATCTGTATAGTAGCCTGATAGCTGTTGTTATAGGAGAACTCGATCAAGGGTAGTTTCTCGTCCCATGAGCCTTTAAAATCAATAACACAGGCTTGAAGCATGTCTTCTAAAATCTGAATGGTATGCTCCGACTGTCCGTCTGTCTGAGGATGGAATGCAGTACTGAACTTCAATGTTGTACCCATAGCCTTCTGCAATCCTTCCCAAAACTTTGAAGTAAAGCGTGGGTCTCTATCGGACACAATGCTTTCAGGTACACCATGTAGTCTGACAATGTTATCCACATATAGCTTGGCTAACCTCTCCAGGGTATACTGTGGTTGTATAGCTATAAAACGAGTTGTATTAGTTAGACGATCTACAATCACCTAGACCGCGTCAACTACTCGAGGAGTCAATGGTAACCCAATGACGAAGTTCATAGTAATGCAGTCCCATTTCCATGCTGGTTCTGGCAGCAGCTGCAACAGTCCTGTAGGTCTTTGTCGTTCAGCCTTCACCCTCTGACAATTTAGGCAATGAGACACGAATTAGCTACATCTGCTTTCATTCCTCTCCACCAATATAATTTCTTCAAATCATGATACATCTTTGTACTTTCAGGATGTACCGACTAGGCGGTGGTGTGAGCTTCCTTCATTAGTCGGTGTCTAATGTCCAAAATTTTTGTTTCAGGAACACATACTCTTCCTTTGTATTCAGTACCTTTTCATCATCTAAGGTGAACTCAGGAATAGTCCTACCTTTTTCGATGTCTTCTTGTACCGCTCTCAGATAAGGGTCTGATTTAATAGCTGCTTTCACTTCATTAATTATATCAGGTACAATCTTCAACGTTGTGAACATATTTAAAAACCGATGAATAAACCCTTGGTTGGTTGCTTCACCCGGTGCATCTATCACGAACTGCTCATTATCGTAATTGAACACTTTTCCTATAGTACACATTGCTGTAGTCGTGTTAACCTCTCCTTGAGATTTTATCATTGCTTTTCTGCTTAGCGCATCAGCAACTACATTAGCCTTTCCTGGATGATACTGGATATCACAATCATAGTCCTTCAATAATTCCAGCCATCTTCTTTGTCTCATGTTTAACTTTTTCTAATTAAAAAGATAAGTGAGACTCTTATGATCTGATTTAATCTAAAATTTCTCTCCGTACAAGTAATGTCTCTATATCTTGACGGCATGTACTACTGTCGCTAATTCCAAGTCATGAGTGGGATAGTTCTTCTCATGTGTCTTCAGTTGTCTGGAGGCATACGCAATTACTTGTTCACCTTGCATAAGTACACATCCTAAACCCAATCCAGACGCATCAGTGTATATGGTAAATGGTTATCCTGGAATAGGAATAGTTAAGATGGGAGTAGATATCAATCTAGCCTTCAATGTTTGGAAACTTTTCTCACATTTATCAGTCCAAACAAATTTTTCTCCTTTCTTAGTCAAACTGGTGAGAGGTACGGTAATTCTGGAATAGTCTTCCATGAATCGTCGATAATACCCAGCTAGACCTAGGAAACTTTTAATTTCTGCAACACTCTTAGGTGCTTTCCACTTCAAAATGGCTTCAATCTTGCTAGGATCCACTTTAATTCCTTCAGCGGATACAACATGGCCTAAGAAAGCGACCTCATTTAGCAAAAACTCACACTTTATAAATTCGACGTAAAGCTTCTCTTTTCTTAGTCGCTGCAGAGCGGCTCTTAGATTCATGACATGAGTTTTCTTGTCCTTGGAGTAGACCAATATATCATCAATAAACATAATGACTGACGTATCCAACATATCATGGAATACCCGATTCATGAGTTCCATAAAAGTTATGTGTGCGTTAGTCAATCCAAAAGACATGACTAAAAATTCATAATGTCCATATCTTGTTCTGAATGTTGTCTTTGGAATATCACCGTCCTTAATCTTCAACTGATGGTATCCTGACCGAAGATCAATCTGGGAGAACACCTTGGCACCTTGTAACTGATCGAACAAGTCATCGATCCGAGGCAATGGGTATCGATTCTTGATTGTCAGCTTATTCAATTCCTGGTAGTCTATACACAGTCGAATGCTATCGTCCTTTTTCTTTACAAATAATACTGGCGCTTCCTATGGTGATATGTAGGTCTGATGTAACCCTTGTCCAGTAATTCTTGTAACTGTACTTTCAATTCTTTCAGTTCAGTAGGAGCCATTCGATAGGGTGCTTTAGATACTCGTGCGGCTCCGGGTATCAGATCTATAACGAATTCTATCGCTCGGTCGGGTGGTAGTCCTGGTAGTTCTTCAGGAAATACATCTGGAAAGTCACGCACAACATCAATATTCTCCATTTGTGGTGCTTCCTTGGTGAGGTCGACCACTGATACTAGATACCCAACTCCTCATTTCTCGAGGCATTTCCTAGCATTTAATGCAGAGAGGATGAGTTTTCATTTACGGGGAAATTTGGTTCCCACAAAGCTAAACTCTGCTCCTTCCTTGTCTTTAAATGTCAGCTTCTTTTCTGCACATAATAGGTTTATAGAATGCCGAGCTAACCAGTCCATTCCCAAGATGACATCAAAGTCTGCCATCTCAAGTTGAATCAAGATTGCATCCAAAGTCTTCTCGTCAATCAGAACTGGACATGGTCCATAACCTTTTTTCTAATTCCACTTCTAATCCCATAGGCGATCGTATAAGTAGTTTGTAGTCTAAAGATCCGAGGGGTAGATTTAGCTTCTTTCCAAATGACACAGATATAAAGGAATGAGTAGCTCTAGAATCAAAGAGTACTCTAGCGGGTATGCCATTAATAGGTACGATACCTGTGATTTGTTTTAGTTTTAGTCTACATACTCACACAATGTAATCTCAAAATGAAAGATTCAGGTCATACTTGTGACCACATCAAGCGATGCGGCAGCCTCCTCAGATGTAACAGTATAAACCTTCCTTTGTTGTAGCTGCCTCCTGGACTTAGGATACTCCCTGGAATAATGTCCCACTTGATTGCAGTTATAGCATTTTACTCCTTTATTATTTTGCTTTTGTTGCGGTTGAGCTACTGGAGTAGTCTTGGCTGCAGCATTGAAGCCTTGAGTACGGAAGGGTTTACATGTCCTTGTATTCCCTCCGTTATATGAATTTCTGTTTGACCTTTTAATACCCCTGTTTTGAGAAAAGTAGCTCTCCTTTTGGCTCGACTCTATTACTCGAGAAATTTATACGGCTTCGTTTTAAACCTTCTTCTCCAGTCCCAGAACATGCTCACGGATGCTTCCCCTAAGTCCCATGACGAACCTTCGGGTCTTTGTATTTTCTTCCTGCATGCTGGCGAGTGCAAAGAAAAACAGATCTTCGTAACGCTGTTGGTATGCATCCATAGTCATCTGGCCCTGATATAAACTCATGAACTCTCTTTCCCTAGAATCTCTAAAACTTCTAGGGAAATACTTCTCAAAGAATGCCTTTTTATATATAACCCAAGTCAATTGGGTGTGCTTTGTTAACAGATAAGTCCGTGTGGACTTCCACCAGTGGTGTGCATCGCCTTTCAGCATGAAGGTTGCACACAGTACTTTCTCCTCCTCATTTACCGTCATCATCATGAAATTTCTTTTCATTTCATTAATCCAGTGTGCTGGCCACAAAGGATCTACTGGCTTACCATTATATTCTTTGGGCTTCATCTTTAGAAAATGCTCTATCAGTCGGGAGTGGTCCAGCTGATACGGAGCATAGGCCCCATACATAGGTGGTTGATACTAATAACTGCCTTGAGCTACCTCAGGATTCTACACTTGAGCCGGCATGACTGGTGTTTAAGGTGCGTGGGGTACCGTATTGCTTCCCCCTGGTACTGTGCTAGCCTGCCTTGTTGGCATAGGTGTCGTATGTGCGGCTGGAAAAGCCATGCCTATAGCAGCCTGCATATTGGCTTGCACCTGCTGTATTTGCTGTAGTTGTTGTGCCAAGTTCTTTACCGATGTAGCCAGATCTGTAGGTGGGGCTGGCAAGTTTGTAGGATTTGCCTGGCCACTAGCCACTGGCGGTACCGTATTCAAATTCTCCTGTGCTTCATGATTTACATGGCTGTCTTCCTCCACAGGTGGTGGTGGTAAAATTGGGTTACGGCCTCGTCTGGTCACCCTTCGCCCAGCCATTTCCTGTTCTGGTGGTGGTAATGTCTGAAAACAATCATAGCACATGTGAGGCAATCAATAAGTTGTTCTCAAGTAAAAATCCAACTAATCAATATAAATTTCAAAATTTTCAGATCATTCTGACAAAATACTGTATTTTCCATCGTAGGGTCGATGGTAAGGTCGGTCCTTATACGACCCTAGGGTATGCGACCCTAAGAACACTGTCAGCTCACCGAGAGCCTAGGGTCGATGGTAGGGTCGGTATATGTCCGACCCTAGGTCCAACCCATGGTTCTCTGTCAGATCACCGAGAGCCTAGGGTCGATGGTAGGGTCGGTAATTGTCCGACCCTAGGTCTGACCCATGGTTCTCTGTTAGATCACCGAGAGCCTAGGGTCGATGGTAGGGTCTGACGTAGGGTAGCATATTTTGGTCAAATTCTGCAACCCTATGATCCAGAATCAGGTTTTTAAATCCGATTTTGGATTCATTTCCCATTCTTTCTCCTTTCTTCCAACTCAACCCGTTTCCTTGAGTTGCTACAGTATCGACCCCTAGTGTTTGGTGATCTTTCCTTTCGTTTGCGACTTCCGCTCCTTCTTTAAAGGTATGCTCTCTACTGTTTCTGCACTTTTAAGCTTTCTAAACTAGGTTTTTGTCCATTTACATCGTTTTCTTTAAATTAAACTTTTTCCAACCGTAAAAATTTAATTTTTATTGGGGGCTTTTGCTATTGGTCACCCAATGGACGAAAGCCCTCAAAAATATTTGAGTTGCATCGGTTGGTTATCGAGAAACTTGAAATTTTCCATTTTTGACCTAATTTTTGAGATTTTTTGAATTTATTGAAATTTCTTCAAATTCGATCTTTCTAGAGTAAATTTCCAACTGTATGAGCCTTGCAGGATGGTTTGGAACCTATGTAAGTCCTCCTGCCTAAGTGTTTGGATGAAAAGTGAGGCTTTTGGCCAATTCATGCCGTTATAATGTCAAAAGTTTTGAGTTTTTCACCATTACTAATCTATTATTTGTTTTTTTCTTTGTTTTGGCAGATAGTATGGCTCGTACCAAGGTTCCTAGGACTCATGACCCACTTCATTTCCGCTCTAATGAGGCCGAGACTCAGTATGCTCGCTATGAGCATAAGAAAGTAGAAGGGGGTCGCTGTGTGCACTTGGCTAGTCTAGCCTTGTTCAACGTGGAGGGTGCTTTTGGTGACATGGGCTGGCTCCCTGTGATCACCTATGAGGCTTGTACCCGTACTGATCTGGTGAGACAGTTCTATTGCAATCTCCAGGTAGTGGGGGATCACAATGACACTGAGAGAGGTAGGGAGCTCAGGATCACGAGCTACGTCAAAGGGGTGGAGGTTTCATTTGACTTCCAGCAGTTGGTTGATCTTTTGGGCATATCAAATGATGGCCCTTTGGTGTACTGTGCTCCCAAGGAGCCCCAGTTCCTATCCTTGGAGATGCGTGCTGAGATTGACAGTCAGCTTATTAGAGATGATCGCTGGGAGATGAAAGCGATCAATCTATGTCCAGAGCCTCGGGTGTACTGCAAGATCATCCAGCACAACCTGATACCCCAGAGTGGACATTATGAGAGGATCTCCCAGTTGACTTAGTATTTCCTCTACTGCATTTGCACTAGGCAGCCTGTCTGCCTACTTTACATTATCATGAGGATGATGATCCGTGCTACGCTGCTTGGTCAGCTAGGCAACCTGCCCTATGGACGTCTGATCACTATACTGCTCACCCGTCTAGGCGTTGATTTAGTAGATGTGAGGATTCAGGAGAAGACCTTCTCATCGGATTTTGACTGGGAGGCCATCTGTAGGATGGGTATGCGGGATGCTCAGGTCAGTGATGATGAGAGAAATGCTCTGGTACGTCCTTGTACTCGAGTAAAGACAGCAGACGCTGAGGCGGCAGCAGCAGCAGCAGCAGCAGCAGCCGGAGCAGGGGTCCATTGGGGTGATGCTGAGGATGAGGATCACATGTATATGGATGTAGATGTCATACCTCCTCCATCACCTCTACATTCTACTGGAGCTGGTCCATCTCGGGCTCCTTCACACATGGTTGGTCCTTCACACCCACCATCTGATGATATGATGGGATTACTGCGTGAGATCAGAGAGGCTCAGCACGTAATGGACTTGAGAGTGGGAGAGCTTCTAGATGCTCAGCGCATGAC
Source organism: Protea cynaroides (assembly GCA_028583415.1). Lineage (NCBI taxonomy): Eukaryota > Viridiplantae > Streptophyta > Magnoliopsida > Proteales > Proteaceae > Protea > Protea cynaroides. The sequence continues at coordinate 90,344,055 of CM053276.1, read as the reverse complement.
AGATAGGAGAGTGGGCGAGCTTTTAGATGCTCAGTGTGCATCTGATCAGTGGATGGCCGAGTTGACAGCTAGTCTCCAGATGACCCAGACTCAGGTAGCCTGGTTGACTAGAGTGTATGTTGAGGACTACGGCAGAGATCGCGAGGCACCTCCTCCTCCATTAGCTCCAGCTCTATGATGTATATTTTTTTTTATCCTTCTTTGTGCTACAGAGTAACTGTCCGGGTTGTGGACTGTACTCTGCTTTGGATATGTATAAACATGCTTTTTATTTGATGTATATGAAATATGTTTCTCCTTTTATATATACATTATTCTCTTTCTTAATTTTGTCTCAAATAACACAGGTGCTTACAGTGTGTTCTTATTAAAGCTTTTAAATTTTATCCTAACTCAGTTCACGAACTTTTGTGGAAATATACTGGTTTAATAGACAGGGCCTGAGAGCTCTGATATAAAGTTGTCACACTCCAATTCCACACTATTCAAAATGGTGTGATGAACCGCTAATAAACTAACAGTTCCACCAGGATCTCGAATAGGCTGTGTCCGTTTGCTTAAACCATACACATCCACAACCATAATCAGAGTAAATAAACAATAGCGAAAGTTTTATATATTAAATGAACTAAGAGTCTAACTATGATAGAGTAAATAAATTATCCAATTATCTCCACAAGGACTAAGACATAAATTAAAATAATTAAATCAATTACATTGTCTGTATAATTTAAACCAAATCTAATCGAAAACACAAAAGTTGAACTCGCATGACGAATCATGCGACTCTATCATAACTTCAGCGTCCATCGCCGCCGTATGTCCATACATCGGAGCATTAATATAATCTTCTACTGTGGTACCTACATCATCAATTAAAAATATTCGACGTCGAAAGGGTGAGCACACATCACGGCTCAGTGAGAAAACAAAACAATGCAACAAACATATGCATGCAGTCAATTCATATCTTTGGTCTGGTTCATAAGTTTGTAATGTGCTATAGAAAGGATAGGTGGCCGCCGCACCTCTATACATGAATGTGTGGAACCACCCAATGGATCAAACACCATTGCCGCCCCCACATGAACCCCCCATGGAATAGAGATAGAGCTAAAGTGCTTAGGACCACACCGCATCACACTTCTCCTGATGCTCTACCCATACCAACACGTAAGTCCCTGTTGGGGAGGGCTTGTAAACTGGGCTCGTAACTAACCAATCCTAATGTCAAACAGTGTATCCAAGGCCTCACCCCAGCATCCCTCAATACGTCCATAGAGATAGAGCTAAGGCCCCCCGGCAAAGTCAGAGACTACACGGTCCGAGATCACCTCCCCTGATGCTCTACGACGTAATAGTTCTGCTAAGGTAATGGTGATACGACGATGCTAGTGGACAAGACTTGAGTAGAGATAGAGCTAAAGTATCTGGATCAAACACCGCATAACACTTCCCCTGATGCCCCACTCGCATCAAGTACACTAACCACACACAAACATTCACATGTCTATTCCTAGCATCATTATCATCATCATGTTATAAATAAACGGAATTAAATATGCATGAACAATATTAGTAGGAATATTGGATGACATGTGATATGCACATTACAATCATACAAACATGGAATCATTCATGGTGTTGGACTCAATAAACAAAAATAGTTTATTATTAGCCTATTAGTTTAGGGCTTGTTCCCTCACCTTTGATTGAGCGTAGATCCTCGTTCAAGCTTTATAAATCACTTTAAAATCAGTAAAAAGGCCTAACAAGTTGATAGATTTTAATTAAAATTAATTTCGATAAATTTAGACTAACCTAAATCGTAGGGTTGCAGGTAGGGTAGCACCTAGGGTAGCAGTGTTCTGCGACCCTAGGGTGTAGGGTCGGACGTGGGGTCTGATACCATTCAACCCTACGTGCGACCACACCCTCCTTGGGACTTCCCAAGGGCATGTGGTCGATCCTGTGGTCTCGTAGGTCCATTTTAAGATTGTTCTATGGCTCATAACTATGATTTTTACACACTTTCCATTGCCTATGATGATTATTTCCATGGATTCCTTTGGAACTCGTCCATGGACGGATGATTTGGGTTTCTCTTAATCCTAACTTCTTCATAATCTATTCTAGGCTCTTAATTTATGAAGGGAATTAGGTTCATACCTGAAGTTGGCTGAGATTCAGAGGTTTCTATGAACTTCCTCCTCTCCCTTAGTTTTTTCTTCAATTTTCCTTCTCTTCTTCTTTTCCTTTCTTTCTCTTTCTCTCACTTTCAATTAGGGTTCTAAAAGGAGTGAAAAAGACTAAGGGACGTCCTATTTATAGAGGAAAACCCTCCAAAATAAGTTCCATCAAGTTTAGGAAAGAACCCCTTTTGAATTAGGAAGGTTTCCTAATTTATGGTTTCTGTCTGTCATCGTAGGGTCGGACGTAGGGTCGCAGAATCCGTCGACCCTATGTTTTTCTAGTCATGCGACCCTACGACTAGAAAGTCATGGGTTGGACTTCTATTGAGGTGGGGTCGACCCTACCTGTTTAGGCATGCGACCCTACCCTCACATTTACTATTTTTGGGTTAAATTCATACCTGATCTTGTAATTTTCTTCACGCACTTGGTCCACTTGGCTCGACCATGATAGGTAGCCCTGGTACAAGGTGGTAAGACCTGTTAGTTCGATATGGATCTTACAAACCTTCCTTATAGTCGGCTTATCACTACACTTTTGCAGAGCTTACGAGTGGACATGAGGGATGAGATTGCGGTCGAGGACACCATGACATCATACATTGACTGGGATGCCATCGTTTGGATGAAGATGGATAACCTGCCGATTAGTGATGAGGAGCTAGAGGCTCGTCCTCGTCCGCTTAGGAGGGTAGCAGCAGCAGCTAATGCAGCTTTTGCAGAAGAGGCAGGGGATGATGATGATCAGATGGAGGACGTCCTTGCACCGAAACTGCAGCCCATACCTGTAGCGGGACCATCCCAGCGTCCTCTAGATACCGTAATGGGTATGTTTATGGAGATTCAGGATGCCCAGCGCGAGAAGAACCGTGACCTAGGGCGCCTCTCTCGCAGCCTCAGAGTCACGTTAAAGCAGGTACACTGGCTCAGGGTCGCGTGATTATGACATTGCTGACCCTATTCCTCCTATGCCCCTAACCCCATGATGGACCACCTTATTTTTCTCTCTCATGATACAGTTTATTATAACAGGGTAACTGTTCGATTTGTGGACTATACCCTGTGGTACAATTAACTCCTAGCTCTTTGGATGTTCTATATTCTACTCTTGATACAGTTTCCTTTTCAATTTGGTGGAAGTTTATGATTTTTCTCACCTGTCATTATGGTTCTTATCTAGAGCATGACTGTTGATTAATTTCACATTTAGTATAGTATATTATGCTCTTTCGTATTTAGTCTCATGCATCAAACAGTTGCTTAAGGTGTGTTTTTATTAAGACTTTTAATTTCCTCCTATTTCAGTTCATTGACTCTGTTAGGTGCAAATATGATCTGTTGGACAGAGCCTAAGAGCTGAAAAGTCCTTAGGCTCGATAGTTGGAAAGTGGGACCCGTAGAGATCCGTTTCTGGATCTAAGTAGTCTGCCCGCACAGACATACCGATCGATCGGTACCATCGATCGGTATGAAATAGTTATCATACATTAGGTCTGTTTTAGTACCTGGTTGTCATCCGTTCGTCCCGTCTGGCCCGGTGATGATTGGAAGACCTATTACGACATTAATGAAAGGTTTAGATTGGGTTCATAGAGTGCGGGTCTTATAACTCCCCCACCTTTAAAAGAAATTTCGTCATCGAAATTTGCATGTAGATTTCACAGGTAGGCTTGATAGATGTTCAAAGTTAGTGACAATTTAGTGTGTTGGATTCCATAGCACATTGATTGATGATGATTTTATAATTAATGTAGCCTAACTGGGAGATTGTTAGAATTATTATGGGCTTAATTAATTACTTAAACCAGTTATTCAGTGGGAGTCTAATTAATACGGTAGAATCGGTTTGATTTGATTCATCACACAGTATGAGATAGGTTTAGTAACCCTAATTCGATTGTGGGAAGGATATTAGGGTTACAATAGTATTCTATAAATACTGGGTTAGAGTCCCATAGCCACAGTTAGAAAAGTTCTCTCTGCACCCATTATCAAGAGACATCAGGATATCATCTGGAAGTTGTGGAAGACTGTGACCGAGGGATTTCGATCAAAGCTTGAAACATAAAGAAAATCAGCCTTCACAGATAGGTATGTCTTTATGATTCACAAATTATGACTTTTCCATTGTGTTCTAGTGTTACTGTATAGATTGGGAAGGGTTTGATTGAAACCCTAATCATAATAATGTCTAACACTCACCACATAAACACATATTTATTTATTTATTTTTGGACTTAATTTCTAATATGACTAGGTGATGATGCTGACATGTTCTTTGTATTTGGTTTAATTTTGACATGCATATCCATATAATCTCAACACTAGTTGGACTGCCCATGATAATTGAAGTTGATGTGCTTAAAAGACAAAACAGGGTTTCTACTTCCGAGCCTCTTGAGTTCACATGGCAAAGGGTTATATAGAACAAGTAAATTTAAGAAAAAATATATTAAAAATAAAATTTTCCACAAATAATTTTTCATGATATCATGTGAGAGAAAGGAAATTCTTTTTTAAGGTTATTTTATGACAAGAGGTATTTATATGTTGTCGATGTATATGAGGATATACACACACACCAATTGGAAAATAGTATAAGGAGAATTGAGAGCTGGTTAATTGGAGGGGTCTTGATTTTAAAGAGGTAAGAGAGAGAGAAAGAGAGAGGAGAATGTGAGAGAAAAGTATAGAACGGAAAATTGTACTTCATTTTTCCTTATTTTAATTTCAAAGATAGAGGAAATATTTCAATTTGGAGAAAATTAAATTATTTTCATTGTCCCCATCATCATCGATAAATTTGGACGATTTCAACATGAATTCATTCTCTAACATTCTATATTCAATCCAACTGATAAAGTTATCTACCAATTAAATAAGGTTGGTTGGCTACATGTACTATTTAAGAGACCGGATTGGTCAAAATTGATCGATCCTATACTGTGTATCTAGTACCCATACTGAGAGCCTAGGGTCGATGGTAGGGTCGGACATAGGTCCAACCCATGGTTCTCTGTCAGATCACCGAGAGCCTAGGGTCGATGGTAGGGTCGATAATTGTTCGACCCTAGGTCCGACCCATGGTTCTCTGTCAGATCACTGAGAGCCTAGGGTCGATGGTAGGGTCTGACGTAGGGTCGCACATTTTGGTCAAATTCTGCGACCCTACGATCCAAAATCAGGTTTTAAGCCCGATTTTGGATTCATTTCCTATTCCTTCTCTTTTCTTCCAACTCAACTCGTTTCCTTGAGTTGCTACAGTATCGACCCCTAGTGTTTGGTGATTATTCCTTTCGTTCGCGACTTCTGCTCCTTCTCTTCAGGTATGCTCTCTACTGTTTCACATTTTTAAACTCTCCAAACTAGGTTTTTCGTCCATTATATCGTTTTCTTCAAATTAAACTTTTTCCAACCGTAAAAATTTAATTTTTATTGGGGGTTTTTTCTATTGATCACCCAATTGACGAAAGCCCTCAAAAATATTTGAGTTTCATCGGTTGGTTATCGAGAAACTTGAATTTTTCCATTTTTGACTTAATTTTTGAGATTTTTTGAATTTATTGAAATTTCATCAAATTCGATCTTTCTAGATTAAATGTCCAACTGTATGAGCTTTGCAGGATGGTTTGGAACCTATGTAAGTCCTCCTGCCCAGTTGTTTGGGTGAAAAGTGAGGCTTTTGGCCAAATCATGTCGTTATAATGCCAAAATTTTGAGTTTTTCACCATTACTAATATCTTATTTGTTTTTCTGTGTCTTGACAGATAGTATGGCTCGTACCAAGGTGCCTAGGGCTCATGACCCCGTTCGTTTCCGCTCCAACGAGGCGGAAGCTCAGTATGCCCGCTATGAGTGCAAGAAAGTAGAAGGGGTCGCTGTGTGAACTTGGCTAGCCTGGCCTTGTTCAACGTGGAGAGTGCTTTTGGAGACATGGGCTGGCTCCCTGTGATCAACTATGAGGCTTGTACCCGTCCTGATCTGGTGAGACAGTTCTATTGCAATCTCCTGGTAGTGGGGGATCGCAATGACATAGAGAGAGGTAGGGAGATCAGGATCACGAGCTACGTCAAAGGGGTGGAGGTCTCATTTAATTGCCAACAGTTGGCTGATCTTTTGGGCATATCAAATGATGGCCCTTTGGTGTATTGTGCTTCCAAGGAGCCCCAGTTCCTATCCTTGGAGATGTGTGCTGAGATTGATAGCTGGGAGATGAAAGCGATCAACCTACATCCAGAGCCTCGGGTGTACTGCAAAATTATCCAGAATAACCTGATACCCCAGAGTGGACATTATGAGAGATCTCCCAGTTGACTCAGTATGTCATCTACTGTATTTGCACCAGGCAGCCTGTCTGCCTTCCTTATATCATTATCCAGACGATGATCCGCGCTACGCTGCCTGGTTAGTTGAGCAACCTACCCCACGGACGTCTGATCACTACATTGCTCACCCGCCTACATGTTGATTTAGTAGATGAGAGGATTCAGGAGAAGATCTTCTCATCGGATCTTGACTGGGAGGCCATCTGTAAGATGGGTATGCGGGATGCTCAGGTCAGTGATGATGAGAGGAATGCTCTGGTGCATCCTCGTACTCGAGTAGAGGTAGCAGACGCCGCGGCGATAGCAGTAGCAACAGGAGCAGGGGATCCATGGGGGTGATGCTGAGGATGAGGATCGTATGTACATGGATGTAGACTCCATACCTCCTCCATCACCTCTACATTCTACTGGAGTTGGTCCATCTCAGACTCCTTCACACATGGCTGGTCCTTCACGCTCACCCTCTGATGATATATGTTGGGGCTATTGCACAAGATTAGAGAGGCTCAGCGCGTGAGTGATCTGAGAGTGGGAGAGCTTCTAGATGCTCAGTGCATGATCGATGGGAGAGTAGGCGAGCTTCTAGATGCTCAACGTGCTACTGATGGGAGAGTAGGCGAGTTCCTAGATGCTCAACGTGCGTCCAATCAGCGGATGGCCGAGTTGACAGCTAGTTTCTAGACGACCCAGACTCAGGTAGCCTGGTTGACTAGAGTGTATGCTGAGGACTATGACAGAGATCGTGAGGCACCTCCTCCTCCAACACCTCCAACTCCATGATGTACTTTTTCCTTCATTTTTCTTTGTACTCTGAGTACGATTGTGGCCGTACTCGATTTGGATTTTTTTGTAGATATGTATATCGATTTATATATATATATATATATATATATATATATATATATATATATATATTGCTTTTTACTCGAGTGTATATGAAACTTGTTTCTCCTTTTATACATGCATTATTCTCTTTCCTAATTTTTGTCTCAATCAACACAGGTGCTTATTGTGTGTTATTATTACATCTTTCAAAATTTTCTCCTAACTCAGTTCACAAACTTTTGTGGAAGTATATTGGTTTAATAGACAGGGCCTGAGAGCTCTAATACCAAGTTATCACACTACAATTCCACACTATTCAGAATGGTGTGATGAACCACTAATAAATCAATGGTTCAATCAGGATCTCAAATAGGCTGTGTCCGTTTGCTTAAGCCATACACATCCATAACCATAATCAGAGTAAATAAACAATAGCGGAAGACTTTATACTAATGAACTGAGAGTCTAACAATTATAACATAAATAAATTATCCATTGACTAAGACATAAAATAAAATAAAATAATCAATTACATTTCCTTAATAATAAAAATCTAATCGAAGACGCAAGAGTTTCACTTGCATGACGAATCATGCGACTCCATCATGACTTCTGCATCCGTCGCCACCGCATATCCATACACTAGAGCATTCATATAGTCTTCTACGGTGGTACCTGCATCATCAACTAAAAATATTCGACGTCGAAAGGGTGAGCACACATCACGGCCCAGTGAGCAAACAAAACAATGCAACAAACATATGCATGCATTCAATTCATATCTTTGGTCTGATTCATAAATTTGCAATGTGCTATAGAAAGGTTTGGTGGCCGCCTCACCTCTATACACAGGGTGTGTAAGCCCACCCAACGGATCAAACACCATTGTCGTCCACATCCACCCCACCATGGAATAGAGATAGAGATAAAGTTCTTAGGACCACACCGCATCACACTTCTCCTGATGCTCTACCCATACCAACACGTAAGCCCCTGTTGGCGAGGGCTTGAAAATTGGGCTCGCAACTAACCAATCCTAATGTCAAACAGTGTATCCAAGGCCTCATCCCAACATCCCTCAATACGTCCATAGAGATAGAGCTAAGGCCCCCTGACAGAGTCAGAGACTACACGGTCCGAGACCACCTCCCCTGATGTCCTACGACGTAATAGTTCTGCTAAGGTAATGGAGATACGACGATGTTAGTGGACAAGACTTGAGTAGAGATAGAGCTAGAGTCTGGTGATCAGGATGAACCATAGTGTCACGTCCTCCCCCTGATGCCCTACTCGCATCAAGTACACTAACCACACACATATATTCACATGCCTATTCCTAGCATCATCATCGACATCATATTATAAATAAACAAAAATTAAATATGCATTACAATAATAACAGAAATATTGGATGACATGTGATATGCACATTACAATCATACAAGCATAGAATCATTCATGGTATTGGACTCAATAAACAAAAATAGTTTATTATTAGCCAATTAGTTTAGGTATTATTCCCTCACCTTTGGTTGAGCGTAGATCCTCGTTCAAGCTTTATGAATCACTTTTAAATTACTAGAAAGACCTAACAAGTTGATAGATTTTTATTAGAATTAATTCCAATAAATTTAAAATACTAAAATCGTAGGGTCGCAAGTAGGGTAGCACCTAGGGTAGCAGTTTCTGCGACCCTAGGGTATAGGGTCGGACGTGGGGTCGGATACCATTCTACCCTACGTGTGACCACACCCTCCCTGGGACTTCCCGAGGGCATGTGGTCGATCCTGTGGTCTCGTAGGGTCGGATATCATTCGACCCTACGTGCGACCACACATATTTTGAGTCGACCTTTTATTATAAAGTCCATTCTTTCATGTTTTGATCCTTTGACTTACTTTCATGGTCCATTCTAAGATTGTTCTATGACTCAAAACTCCAAGTTATACACTATTCATTGTCCATAACAATTTCCTCCATGGAATCTCTTGGAACTTGTCCATAGATGGATGATTTGGGTTTCTCTTAATTATATGTTCTTCATAACTATTCTAGGATCTCTTATTCAGGTAAAGAGTTAGGTTCATACCTTTATTCAGAGGTTTCTCTAAAGTTTCCTTCTCTTCCTTAGTCTTCTTCTTCAAGTTTCCTTCTCTTCTTCTCTTCCTTCTCTTTCTCTTTCTCTCACTTTCAATTAGGGTTGTAAAGGAGTGAAAGAGGCTAAGGGACGTCTTATTTATAGAGAAAAACACTCCATAATAAGTCCCAATGAGTTTAGGAAAGATCCCCTTGAAATTAGAAAAGTTTCCTAATTTTTGATTTCTGTCTGTCATCCTAGGGTCAGACGTAGGGTCGCAGGATCCGTTTACCCTACACCTTCTTAGTCATCCGACGCTACGATTAAAAGTCATGGGTTGGACTTCTGTTGAGGTGGGGTCGACCCTACCTGTTTAGGCATGCGACCCTAGCCTCGCATTTACTGTTTTTGGGTTAGACTCATACCTGATCTTGTGATTTCTTTACGCACTTGGTCCACTTGATTCGACCATGATAGGTAGACCTGGTACAAGGTGGTAACACCGATTAGTTTGATACGGGTCTTACAGTGTAAACTGTAACTGGGGTTAGACATGTGTCAATCTAAGGAAGAATCTGATTTCATTGGGAATACTGGATTCGAGAGGTTAAAGGTGCTCATCTGAAGGTGGAGTTCTCAAGGTCTCAAGAAGGATCATGATTGTGATACAGGGACAGATTGTTGGGAATCTGTATAGACTTGCAGGGGGTGTTAAACTCAGGCAAGAGGAACATATGGAAGACAGAAACTGTAGGAAGTTCAAGTTGTAAACAAGTACAGATCCAGGAAGAAGCGAGTTTCTTTCGCTTCAGATCCTGTGAGTAGGAGTGATCTCTCTGGTGGTACTACAACAGTGGGAGAGGTGGAGTCACATCACATCGTACAGCGGTGAGCTGTGCTGGATACCAGGACTGAGTGTGGGTGTACAATAGACAAGTTTGTAGAATCGACATCAATGGGTTCTTCTTCAAGGTGGCTTGGAGAATCCAAGCCAAGTGGAGATTTGTTAGGTTTGTCTTGTATTCTATGGGGTCCACATAGTTATTAAAGTTGTATTTGTATTTGGGTTTGAGTCCATTACATGTACAAGGATTAATTTGTTATTGTGTGGGGTTAGAGTTTCTACGGTGCCTATATATTGTCTCTATGGGGAAAACCTTAGTCAAGACAGAGCAAATGGAAAATACTTTGTGAGATGGAGAAAAATGTAAAGTTTTCTTGGTGAATAAAGAAACTCTGATTCTCTGGGGTGGAGGTAGGCATTCCACATTGGGTGTTGAACTACGATAAATCCTTGTGTTTATATGTTTGCTTGTTCTTCGTTTTCTCTTTGGATTGCACTCTCATCCCTAACATAATCTTTAAGTTGATTCCCTGAGTTATGAGATCAAACAATGAACCACCGGAGAAGAGAGTGGAAGGGTAACTATAAATTGACGTATTGTTTACATACCACTTTTTAAAGGTTTTTTTTTTGTAATAAAAGTCCAGTCTTTTTACTACAAGGGTACAACAGACTTTTCAATTTCTCTGTTAGAGTTCTTAACAGCATCATGGGGTGCAATTAACATTATGGGCCAAGATAGGTGGTGGTTCAATTATGAGTATACCTCAAGGGGGTGGGTGAAAATTTCCCTTATATATTTTACACATTGTATAAAAGATGATTTTATGCTTCGAAATTGTATTTTGTATGTATCCTAAGTATTTTACACATTGCATCATTTGGTTAGATTCCATTTAAATGAGGGAGCTATAGTTATGGATCAAAAGCACATCCAGGCCCACAGTAGACCCATACTTTCTAGTCTAAGCATAGTTCTACAGGAGGGTGGGAGGACCTAATTTTTTATGTCAAGTAAGCTGCCAAGTGGTGCATGGTGAACCTGCTCCTGTTCAAAAAATTTAAGCTGAATTGGTAGCTCTAGTAACCTGGTGAATGGTGCCGTTATAAATGTGGACTTGGTCTTACATTTTTCAATAATTTCATTTTTATCAATTAAGGGAAAAGACTATATAGGTATTGTTACGGTTGGAAATAGTCTGCCAGTCTGCGATCCGAGCAATCTGCAATCACAGAAGTTAAATAAAGGAGTTGGGCGACTAAGCCCCGGGTACACTCCGATGCCTAAGTCAGATTCTCAATGTAAACAGTCAAGAGATAACATGAAACTATCTCCCGTTTAAAGAAAGAGGGGAACGATGAGAGAGTTTGAGCGTATGAAAGAACTGAGGGTGAATAGTGAGATTGTGAGTTAGTATTACCTTGGAGATTCGTCCTTTACTTATAGAGATTGAGAAGAAGCATGGAAGTACCGGGACTCAAGGAAGTAGATCGCCAATAGGATTGTCAGGTGTTGCTCTGAGGGACGCCAATGTCATAGACTCATAGTAGGAGTGGGAGACTATAGCCAGGGAAGCTGAGTCGATCGGTAATGGGAGTGACACGTGTCACATACGAGTGGTTGTATGCCGTGATGATCGGCAATGCATTGTACTAGGAGAAGGACTCCTATGACGTAACCTAGTCGCCTTAGGACTCTGACTTCCGACCGAGGAACGTAACCCAGTAGGATTATGCCATTGACCAAGTATCGTGTCCTGATAGGATTGTGACTCCGAGTGTGCAAAGCCGGGCGCTACATTGTTTGTCTGGTCAGCCTAGCCGATTGTGGTTGTCACGCGCAAGATTTTAATTGGATGATGTTTTTCCCCCATAACAGGTATGTACAATCTTCTTACATTCATCTCTCAATCATTCTCTCTCCTCAATCTAGAATCTAATATACAACCCAATCTTATAGATCATGGATATGGATTTTTCTTGAGGGATATTCCTCTGCCAATTGCTACGTGGCTGTATCAGGGGATCTCCCATAATTATGCGAATTTGAGGTTATCCCCAAGATTGTGGGGATAACCTTCAAGTTAATCTTCACCGGGAGGTGGCGTATGCCAGTCCGCTTGTACAGGACGACATGTGTATGTCCTTCATTGGATGAGGGGTTTGAAAATATGTCCTCTCTTGATTGCAGGTGAGTATTTGTTACTATTACTAGGTAAGAAGTATGAAACCCAAGTTGAAGCAAATGATCAGAGCATTGGTTACCAAAGGTGCTCACTTGAGTGCATCGAATACTTATGTAGGAAAGATAATGTGAAATGCAAAGATATAATATAGCTAAAGATAAATTTAAAGAAAAATTACAGTTAACTCCCTTGTAATTTACCCTTAATTTAGGTATGCTTTAAATGTTTCAAATAATTACAAAGATATCTTTTAAAATCAAATAAACTACAAAAATACGCACTCTGCTAGTGATTTTCTGTTGACTGATGACGGAAAGAAGAGGTTTAATTGTTATAGTATAGTAAAACTTTTTTTTTTCTGTTTTCTCATTTCGTTCATGATCTACAGTTAAGAAGAACGAAGAAGGAAGAAGGAACTGGAAAAAGAAGAAGGAAGAACTGATCTGCGGCGGAAATCTGCAAATCAGAGGTAAAACGGAACGTCGTTCACAGCTTATTTGCCGAGGAAGGGTGATTTATAGCATTATTTGCTGTAAATCTGAGCGCAATGAGGAACGGAACCTGCAACTTGAACCCTAAGGCATCCGTATTCCCTATAATTTTTCTGCAACATCAAGCGAAAGTTTCTCTTTCTTGCATTCGGATCAGGATGCGACCACATAAGTCTAATCGGTTTCCCGTTCAGCAGAGTGTGGTTCAATTTCTCGATGGCACGAATTGCTACTCAACACAAGTGGAAAGAGTACAAAAGTAAATCAATTAAAATTCAATCAAGAATTTGGGAAAAAAAAAATGTTAGATTCTTCCTCACGACACGTCGGTGGGGGACCCACAAGCTTTGACCCTCGATGGGTCTTACGGCAGTTCCTAAAACCGCCTCTCTCTCTCTTATCTCTATTTCTCTCCATATATATAAACCCTTTTTTTAGATGGCGGTGGTGGCATACTTCTTCTCTCTATTAATTTTTAATTTTTGAGAGACGATTCTTTGTGAGCGTTGAAAGCAAAACCTGACAGTAATCACAAAGTCTTATTCTTTGTAAGTGCAGTGTGACATCATTCTCTTTATTCAGAGAAGAAGAAAAGGTGATATAGTTCTTCTTGTGTATCTATTACGTTGACTTTGAAGTGATAGTATTCTTGCATTTTACGTTATCACCTATTATTTTGATGAATTATTCATATTATCTAAGAATATGTTATTTCTTTTGATGATTGGTAACTTCTAATTGTGGTTAGAGCGGATTGTATTATGTAGCTATTATTATAATAGTGGAGATTTACTTAGACTAGGTTCCGTGATTTTTCTCCACTTTGAAAGGATTTTCCATGTAAAAATTAATGTTTTTTTTGTTTGATTGACTCGATTTATTTCTTTTATATCTCTGTGCATATATTTATGGTTGTGTATATCAATTGATTTGTAATTGATTTGCATAAAAGAAGAAAAACCTTTTATTTTTCTTAACAAAAAGAAGAATCAACAAAATAAGAAAAACAAATTCAATCGACCAAATCCTTTTACTTTCTTCTGCACATTTCTTTGTTTATTATTTTCTTGAATTTCTAGACTTTTAATGTAATAATGTTT
>CM053276.1:90295945-90329515 GCA_028583415.1 Protea cynaroides | reverse complement strand
GACTTTATGTTGTCATTGTTGGCAACTTGGGCGATGTGACGGTATTTATGAGTATTCGATCGGAGAAATGAGGAGAGAGAGAGTGTCGGTGCGGGAGAGAGAGTGTGAGTGCGTGTGGCACGGATGTGGTAACTTTGCTTATGTGTTCTACAAGGTTCTACATGTGTTTCAAATGACTTACAATGAGTTAAACGGGATATTACACCGATTTTGATGAGAGAGAGTGTTTGTGGACCCACTGGTGATGTGGCCGAGTTTCGATGATGCGACGGTGTTCCCTGAAGCTTTTCTAATCATGTCCATGTTTCTCATGTTTCGGTGTTGTGGCGTTAAAGAGAGAAATTCAGAGAGAGAAAGAAGAAAGAGAATCGAAGAGAGAGAAAGAGGAGAGAGAAAAATGTGAGTGGGACCCACGGGTGTGATGGCAAGGTGACATGTCAACACGGCAGTCCACGGCACTTGGTATGCATGCACACAAAGTTTCGGGTTCAAATTCCAAGGTTTGTGAGTTTTAACTTTGGGTCTATTTTTGGTGGGTCCCGCAGCAGGTTCATGGAGATCCGGCATTGGAAATATGTAGAGCATCGAGTTAGCTTTCCAACGCAACTTGAATCACTCAATTCGACGTCGGATGAGAGAGATATCGCAGTTTTCGTCGAATCGCTCAAAAAAGTCATTTCATAAGTTGTTTAGGGGCAATTTCGGCATTTCACAAGTTGTATAGGGGCTTTTTCGTCAAGAAAAAGAGAAGGAGATCCAAGATCCGCGGCGAGGACTGATCCTCACCTCTCAGATTCGCATCTGACAGCCCACAAAGACGCGGCTCGGCTACGGTGCGGCGAGTGCGGAGTTATATAAGGAAAGATTCTCTTTCCTTATCCAGAGATTAGCCAATCTTCAAACTGCCATAACTTCTTCATCCGAGCTCCAAATCGGTCCGTTCAAATTGCAGCATTCATATTTTTTGATGCCCTATCTATTGGGTGCCGTTGGGAGTCGTAAAAACCTAGATAAAAAAAATTAAAAAGAGCGTTTTGAAGGCAAAGAGAAGGTTTTCTAGGGTTTTGTGCTCTGTGGGAGTGATCAATCACCAACTGCCTCTTCTTTGTGCATCAATGGAGTGCTAAATCCCTATGAGAGGTCAGTAGAGCTTTTATTTTCACATTCATGGTGATTATGGGTTGTGTGGAAGAGATTGGAACCCTGTCGATGAGGTGTGCTCTGTGAATCGATCTCTATCATCATTGAAGACTGTTAGAGAGTACCTAAGGGCAAGTGTGAAGCTTCAGAGATATTGATGGTCATTCGAAAGCAGTTGTAAGGTTTTTCAATTCCCTATCTATTTGTTGCTTTCAATATATTGTGTGCTAGCGTAGGTGAAAATTATTGAATACCTAGCTAGTGTGGGAAAAATTGTAAGGCATAATTATAAGCCTAAAAAATTGTGACTTGCTTCTCGTGGGTGCGAGTTAAGCGTGGTGTGTTCAGTGGGTCTTGGACACCGGCTGTTAAGCCCGAATCTTGGCGTTGGTGCGCCCTCTCGGTTTATCTTTGGGAAAACCTAGGATTAATATCCTTGTCTTGTTAGAGACTAAAAGTCGAGTGTTGAGTAAATACGGGCCCGTTGGGCATTACTCCGTGGAGTAGCCATCACACACCTTGTGTTGGTGAACCACGTAATATCTCTGTGTTCATTGTGTTTATTTTCTATTATATTTTGGAGTGCGTGGAATGGCTTGTTGGATGGGTGTGCAAATCCGGTAGACGGCCACCGAGTGGTAGCGAGGTAGATTTGCATATGCTTGTGTGTGTGTAAAAGAATATATCTCCATCGGCTCGGGCGGCGATAATTAATCGGAGAAAAGTTTCGGACAACGATTCACCCCTCTCGGTGTCATATCAAGTTCATCAATTGGTATCGAGCACCGGGTTCGGTGATAGCTTAATCAAGAATCGAGAAGATCGGAATAAAGATATGGCACCAGGAGAAGGTTTTAACAGGCCCCCATTGTTTGATGGGACAGAATTTGTATTTTGGAAGAGAAGAATGGAGATCTACATTGGGTCTCTTGGGTTTGATGTATGGACTTCTATTGAGAATGGCTACACTCCTCATGATACGAATGCTCCCACAATAGTAGACAAGAAAATTTTTGAAAATAATAGAAAGGCTTTAAATGCTATTCAAGGGGAACTTACAAACAGTGAACTAGCTAAAGTCATGGACTGTAAGACAGCAAAGGAGGTTTGGGATAGATTGATCAATATATATGAAGGAGATAAAAAGATCAAGGCAGTCAGCTGCAAACATTCGGAGGTCGGTTTGAGAACTTGAAGATGTATGAAGATGAGACCATTGACCAGGTACATGAACAGAGTTAATGAAGTGGTTAATTCCATTAGAGGACTTGGTGAAGACCTAAAAGGTCATATTGTCTGTCAGAAAATCTTAAGGTCTCTTACTCCCAAATTTGAATCAAAAGTATCAGCTCTTGAAGAGACCAAGGATTTAGAACATGTGACTATTGATGAGATTCATGGAGCCTTAACGGCTCAAGCAGTGTGAAGAAGGTGAAATAAATTTTGAAGCGAGTTTCAAGCGGCTATGAAGGAACTTAACAAGGAACGAAAGAATAACAAGTTTGTCTCAAGAGAACTTAAAAGCGAACTGATTGATTTAAGACTTGAGAGTTCAAGATGTAGAGTCCAAGAAAATTATTGACAGTCTCAAGACTCGGCTTGAACAGGTATCTATAGACCACTCTACGATAATGGCCGAGAATGCGGGTTTGAAAGCTCAACTTGAAATACAAGCCCCTGTGATGAGTAAATTTGAAGAGCTTGAGAAAGAATTTATTCTGTTAAAAGCAAAGGTGACCGAGTATGAAAAAGAAGAGCATGAAAGACAACAAAAGTTGAATCAACTTTGATGAGCCAAGAAACACTCCAGTGCATCCTAGTAGGTGCAAGCTAGATGGAATTATAAATTCTAACGATTGCCAACTCAAAGAAGAAAGGTCCCATCTCTTTTTGTGAAAGAGAATGGAAAGGGTAAAGCTCCTATGATTTATGTCCAAGAAGAAAATCAAGTTCCTATTCCACGGACTATTAATGCAAGACAAGGTAAGAGAGTGAAGCGAGTAACTTCTATGGAAGAAATTATCCCAATGCACCACGGAGACAGATGAGGTACATGGCATCTTCTAGGCCAAAATCTTATTTTCGGGGATATTGTTATAAATGTAATGATTATGGTCATAAGATAGCTACATGCAAATTCAACATAAGAGAAGTCGATTTGAAAGTAGAAATCGTTTTGCTTCCCTTGAAGAAAATTTTGTTGAGTGCTACAATTGTCATAACTATGGGCATATTGCAAGAGAATGCGAGAACAATTTTTTCATTCACGCCACCTCTCGCAAAAAGTGACACAACAAAGGGAAAATGGTCAAAGAAAAGTTAAGCGAGAGAATGAACAAAAAACTCCACCATTTGTTAGAAAAGTGTGGAAAAAGAAAATCATTGCAGATTTTGTAGAAGGACAAAGTAATGATGTTGTATGCTTCGAGACAACTCTCAAGACACATGACAAGCCGTCTCCTTGGATACTCGACGGTGGATGCTCTAGTCACATGACGGGTAACAAGAAAATGTTTCAACGTGGCTTCAGCAGTATGAGGGAGGTATAGTGAAGTTTGGAAACAATGAAGGGGCCAAGGTAACTGGAAAGGGTTCTATCAGCATCAACAATGGAAAGGTGAAACTCCATGATGTGTTTTATGTGTCAGGACTCAAGCACAACGTTCTCAGCATCGGATCGATTTGTGATAGAGGGCATGAAGTGATCTTCAATAAACGGGGATGTGAGATCAAAAGAGTTGATAGTGGCAAGATTGTGGCTTCGGGGACGGAGAACCTCAAGGAATTTATACACTCGATAGAGAGTGTCGAAGATTCATGCATGACCATGCTCACCAAGCAATTGAGGTGCTTGGAGTGAGGGGAGCAGTGTGTATTTGCTATATCCCTTTTGCTCCCGATGATAGACTAAGGGGGAGTCCTATGGTATTTATGTGTTGAGTGGTGTATGCATATGTTTGTTATACTTCATCTCCTTATGTTGAACTCAGGGGGAGTCTGGTGATGTTGTTATGTGTTGATATAATTGTTTATTATTTTTTTTGGGCCCATAGGATTGGAAAGATGCGGTGGGCACTCCTATGTGGCATGCCCCTTTGTATTTGTTGTCAAAGGGGGAGAAAGATCTCATGTGCGTAATGAGTTGCCAACAATTCCAAAGGGGGAGATTGTTGGACTTTATGTTGTCATTGTTGGCAACTTGGCTGATGTGACAGTATTTATGAGTATTCAGTCAGAGAAATGAGGAGAGAGAGTGTCAGTGCAGGAGAGAGAGTGTGAGTGCAGTGGCACAGATGTGGTAACTTTGCTTATGTGTTCTACAAGGTTCTACATGTGTTTCAAATGACTTACAATGAGTTAAACGGGATATTACACTGATTTTGATGAGAGAGAGTGTTTGTGGACCCCACTGGTGATGTGGCCGAGTTTCTGATGATGCGACAGTGTTCCTGAAGCTTTTCTAATCATGTCCATGTTTCTCATGTTTCTGGTGTTGTGGCGTTAAAGAGAGAAATTCAAGAGAGAGAAAGAAGAAAGAGAATCAGAAGAGAGAGAAAGAGGAGAGAGAAAAAATGTGAGTGGGACCCACAGGTGTGATGGCAAGGTGACATGTCAACACGGCAGTCCACGGCACTTGGTATGCATGCACACAAAGTTTTGGGTTCAAATTCCAAGGTTTGACAGAGTTTTAACTTTGGGTCTATTTTTGGTGGGTCCTGCAGCAGGTTCATGGAGATCCGGCATTGGAAATATGTAGAACATCGAGTTAGCTTTCCAACGCAACTTGAATCACTCAATTCCGACGTCGGATGAGAGAGATATCGCAGTTTCTGTCGAATCGCTCGAAAAAGTCATTTCATAAGTTGTTTAGGGGCAATTTCGGCATTTCACAAGTTGTATAGGGGCTTTTTCGTCAAGAAAAAGAGAAGGAGATCCAAGATCCGCGGCGAGGACTGATCCTCACCTCTCAGATTCGCATCTGACAGCCCACAAAGACGCGGCTCGGCTACGGTGCGGCGCGAGTGCGAGGTTATATAAGGAAAGATTCTCTTTCCTTATCCGAGATTAGCCAATCTTCAAACTGCCATAACTTCTTCATCCGAGCTCCAAATCGGTCCGTTCAAATTGCAGCATTCATATTTTTTGATGCCCTATCTATTGGGCGCCGTTGGGAGTCGTAAAAACCTAGATAAAAATTAAAAAGAGCGTTTTGAAGGCAAAGAGAAGGTTTTCTAGGGTTTTTGTGCTCTATGGAGGGTGATCAATCACCATAAGCTGTCTCTTCTTTATGCATCAATGGAGTGCTAAATCCCTATGAGAGGTCAGTAGAGCTTTTATTTTCATATTCATGGTGATTATGGGTTGTGTGGAAGAGATTGGAACCTGTCGATGAGGTGTGCTCTGTGAATCGATCTCTATCATCATTGAAGACTATTAGAGAGTACCTAAGGGCAGTGTGAAGCTTCAGAGATATTGATGGTCATTCGAAAGCAGTTGTAAGGTTTTTCAATTCCCTATCTATTTGTTGCTTTCAATATATTGTATGCTAGCGTAGGTGAAAATTATTGAATACCTAGCTAGTGGGGGAAAAATTGTAAGGCATAATTATAAGCCTAAAAAATTGTGACTTGCTTCTCGTGGGTGCGAGTTAAGCGTGGTGTGTTCAGTGGGTGCTGGACACTGGCTGTTAAGCCTGAATCTTGGCGTTGGTGCGCCCTCTCGGTTTATCTTTGGGAAAACCTAGGGTTAATATCCTTGTCTTGTTAGAGACTAAAAGCTGAGTGTTGAGTAAATACGGAGCCCGTTGGGCATTACTCCGTGGAGTAGCCATCACACACTGTGTTGGTGAACCACGTAATATCTCTGTGTTCATTGTGTTTATTTTCTATTATATTTTGGAGTGCGTGGAATGGTGAGTGGTAGCGAGGTAGATTTGCATACGCTTGTGTGTGTGTAAAAGAATATATCTCCATCAGCTCTGGGCAGCAGTAATTAATCAGAGAAAAGTTTCAGACACTGATTCACCCCCCCTCTCAGTGTCATATCAAGTTCATCATTTCTTCCATATGATTTTCGGTTTCAATTGTTCTACATATTGTTTTCGTCTTCTAGTAGAAAATTAATCAATTTTGGATTTTTTTCTTGTAAATTTATTTCGTCTGATTCGTTGCGTTGGATTGTTCGCTACGATATAGTTCATATTTGGACCAAATTTGGTTTGCTTTTATCAAGAAAGGACATAAATGTAAAAAAGGGATTGGTTTTTACATCGTAATTGGATTGTCCTCGTATTGTTCCTTATGCCGACGTTTCGCTTAGTTGGATTTTCCCGTTTCTCTTAATTTGCTTTTTCTAGTTGACTAGTTCATTCTGATTTGGAATTTGTGTTGTGGGTATTGAGAATAATCCCACATTGCTAATGAGATTGGAATCTTGTGGTCTTATATATGGAGAGTTCCTCCACTTACTAGTTCGAATTTTTGAATTAGAAACTTGACATGGTATCAGAGCTCCCGGTTCTCTCTCATATTAACCCTAAAAAAAAAAGGCTAAGTCACCGAAAGAGTGACGCTAGATGCACAAAAAAGGGACTATGGTCACCCAAAAAGGGATTATAAGTCCACCTAAGAGGGATCAGTCACCCAAGAAGAGGGGATCAGTCACTTGAAAGTGTCATGTATTGTCACATATACTACCACATATACACCACTTAACGGTGGGGTTACATGTGAGGGAGAGTATTGGGAATAGTCCTACATTGCTAATGAGATTAGAATCCTATGATTTTATATATGGAGAGTTCCTCCACTGAAAACTTGACAGTGGTCACTTAAGTTTTTTTAATATTCGTCGGAGGAAAGGAAGAGATACAAACCTTTCCCTAGTCTTCTTTGTTGGAAACTGTTTCTAATTATTTTGCGTTTCCATTTTGGTTTTATTTTTTTTTATTTTATTTTTATATTTCTTTCTTTCCATATTCATGATTGAATTTTAGTTGATTTACTTCTGTACTCTTTCCACTTGTGTTGAGTAGCAATTCGTGCCATTGAGAAACTGAACCACGCTCCTCTGAATGGGAAACCTACTAGAATTATGTGGTCGCATCATAATCTAGATGCAAGAAAGAGATACTTTCGCTGGATGTTTCTCTGCAATTGTAAACCTATTAGAATTAAGCCTCACCGAATGTTCCAGAGAAACTTTTGCCGGAGTTCTCGTGCCAGAATAGAAGCTTACTGGAATGGTGGGAGCTCGTGGTGGAGAAACTTCATCTCCAACAACGAAAACGATGGTGTATGAAACGTTGAGAGTGAAATGTAAATGTGAAGTTTGAAGTGAAAACAAAAGGTTAAAAAGGTATTTTCCTTAAGAAAATGACCGTTTGCCTTTAAAATATGCAATGGTGTATTTGTCTGGTCTTAAGTTTAATATCATCCAAAAAAATAGTATGACTGTAATTGTTTGAAACGTTTAATGTATACCCACTCCCATATTTGAACTTACAACTTACATACCAAAAGAATCTTTTATTTTATATGCATAACATCATCATTCTTCATTATTGTTAAGTTTTCAATTCAAAAGTTTGAACGATTAAGTAGACTCTCAAATATATAGAATTTCAAACGGATATAACTAATATAGAATTATTCCCAGTAACTATGTCTTAAACTTCCAAACAACAAATGAGAACTCTCCATGAATAGACCAATTCCTGAGAAGTCCTCAATGACTTCCATCCACTCAGAAAGATCTATGTTCAAACACTCTAAGGTGCTCAAATTTGTATTTAGTAGAAGATATTCCAAGAGACCCAATCATGCCTTCCCCCATTAGGCATTGCCTATCTAATCATCTGAGTATCAGCACCCTTATTCAAAAGATATTTCTTTAGAAAGGAGCTATTGCTTCTAACATTACTTGATACACTTACATGTATAATGATCTTCAACTTCGTAATCCATGATTGAGAAAGATACTCATCTCCAAAACATACTCTTTGATCTGAAGCCTGAATCAACAATTTAACCCCCCACCCACCTCAAAAAAAAAAAAAAAAAAAAAATGATGTGTTGGTTATACAAGATTATAATGGAATCACCTCTTTCGTACAAATAGGGGCGTTCTTTGTATTTCAAAGATAGAAATGATATCATCCATTGTTACTAAATATTTCAGTAACATCATAAACATAACTTTTATTTATTTATTTTTTACTTTTTTTATTTTTTTAATCTTATTCGATCCACATGATAAAGAAATTATTCTCGACTTGGATCATGGATACGTGTTTAACACAAAGATTTATGCAATCGACAGACCCAAATTAATCATTTAATTAACATAGTTCGTAATCAGTCTTCCAAATTTCGAAGACGACATTTCATACACTAATCATTATTTATTTATTTGCCACTCCTTTTCTGCCCTTTTGCTCGTGGTGTTTGGTGGGGCTCATATATGACGTTTGTGGTTCCTGAAGAGAGAAACATTACCTTTTATCAATAGCTTCTTCAACTGTCTAATAATCCTCATTTGTCAAAATCTATAGGATGGCAGTTTTTTTCACTCGCTGGTTTCATATGTTGGACGTTATGGAAAGCGCGCAATGAACTTTATTTTGAGCAATGCCAGATGGATCCAATGGAGGTTATCAGAAGGGTTGTAAAGGTGTTTTGGGACGAGTTCCAATCATCTCTTAACAACACCCCAGTCGGATCTTCTCTATCATTTCAATAGACTATGGCTGCTATTTCATGGACACCACCTCAGCCTGGAGTCTTCATAGTCAATACTGATGCTGCAATGAGTCCAAGGCTAAAAGGTAGTGGGGTTGGCTTTATCATTCGGAACTACTCAGGCGAATCTCAGTTGGCGGTTTCTCAATCTCTTCCCTTTTCTTCTCCAGAAATTGGGGAGGCCTTGGCTTTACGGCTAGCAGTTTCAGAAGCATTGGATAATGGCTATCTCAACCTCCATATCCAATCTGATAATTTACAGATTATTAATATGCTAAATTGTGACACTCAAGAGGATAATGTCTATCTCATCCCCATTGTAAATGATATCCGTGCTATAGTTTTCTTATATTCTAAGGGCAGCCTATCAAGTGGTTCATTCCTTGGCTAGGAGGGCGTGGCTTTTGCAACTTTGTAATCAAAATGCCACGCTGATGTATCCCGCTGTTTCTAATCAATAGTATGTTTTATCACCAATATATATATATATATATATATATATATATATATATATATATATATATATATATATATATATATATATATATATATATATATATATATATATATATATATTGAGTTTCATTGACTTCAACCATATGGAAGTGATGAGAGTAAAATTTGTTTAAGAAAACTAAGAATGGCATCACATTCAATATGAGTGGGATAGTTGTGGGAGATTACAAATGGTTGATATTTATATATGGGTGTAATGCATGTCATAGAATATATAAAAAAGGCACGTTTACATATGTGCAAAGAAATAAAATAAATCACAGTTCGTCCATAATATTTTTCTTAAGTCATTTAATATCAGTATTAGCTCATGTGGAGATAGGATCTTTCTTTCCATATAAGGTGCAGAAAGCGACTTAGCAGTAGGATCATTAATGATTAACTCTTTTGGTTTATTTTTAATATCAATTCATATTAGCTATATTACTTTTATGTTTGGTTTGAGATCTTGTCTCACTGGTGCTTTATAGAATGTTTTACCAAAAAAGCAAACGACTGTAACCTTGTTCTTTGGCCATTACACTCATGGTTTTAGGTAAAAGTATCAATCATGAATGTGATACATGAATTGGATTCGATAAACCGAAACTGGCGTATGATTAAAAAACCAAATCAAACTGAATGAAACCAATCTTAGAATTTGTGGAGGAAAAGGAAAACCAAATCAAACTGAATAAAACTGAATGAAACCAGTCTTGCTTATTCTAAGTTTTCTTGTTTGAACTGGGGATTTGGTACGTACCAAGTTGTCTTGCATTTTGTAAGATTTGTAGAGGTTTAAGAAATTCCGTTCCATCTTGGATGAGTCATACGTTATAGATTTTATATTTCAGGCTCTTTCATTAGATAGAAATGAGAAGATATTGAAGAGGCATCAACTGTAGAGGATTTATTCGTAGTTGCACCTTGAAGCTGATGGAGGCCATTTTTAGTCGGTCCTTGCATTAGGAGCTTCCCCGAGTAGAGATTCTTGACACAACAAAAATTCAGATGAAACTCAAATTTACAATGATTAGCTTTTGTAAATTGAGAAACTGAAAGCAAATTTTTATTGATGTTTGGAATATGAAAAAGATTTTTTAAAGCAAAGCTATGAGAGACAGTAGATAGAGTGGAAGAACCGGAATGAGAAATCGCCAAACTTGTTCCATTTGCAATTCAAACTTGGTCATTGCCCTGATATGGTGTAGAAATAGATAGATTTGAGAGATCATATGAGATGTTGTTGGAAGGGCCAACATACATAGAATTTATGCTTGATTCTGTTGTGCCTGTTGGTGCATGAAGTTGGGGTCGAATATTTGATAACATTGATCATGAATTGCTGAATGACCATTCTTGTTGTAGACTTGGCAGAGAATTCTATTCCAACCTTCATAGTTCTTTGTCGAACTTCTGCCACATCAGCTGCCTCGACCTCGACCACGTCCATGTTGTGTGAATGGATGGTCGTAAGGCTGAGACTTGGAGGCAACATTTGTCGTTGGTGAAGATACCACAACATCAGCTATTCTATTCTGTAACATAACTTCATGATTTGATAAACACCAAGAAAATCATCAAGAGCAATGGGTTCCAACCTTGAGGTGATGGAGGTAACAAACCCATCATATTTTGAGCTAAGGCCACTCAGGATGTTGAGAACCATTTGATAATATGGGACTGGTCTCAATACTGCTGCTAGGTGATCACCAATTCTCTTGATTTTCTGAATGTACTCTGGCATAGAAAGAGTGCCCTTCTTTAGAGACCGTAGCTGGTACTTGAGCTCCATGATTCGTGCCTGAGAGGAGGAGGCATAGTGCTTCTCAAGCGTACTCCAAACTGCATGCGAGGTATGAAGACCAACCACCAAGGAGAAGCCTGGTTCGGTCAACCAATGAATAAATTTTGATTAAATTTTAATTACAAGAACAAACTCACGTAGCCAAGGTTTTAATGCACGGGATCATGGTAGAGATTGGCACCAAAATTCCCAAGAATCATTTGTCATCACTTGGAACTATCTTTGCCAGCCGTCTCAGTATGGGTACTACATACACAGGATAGGATCGATCAATTTTGACCAATCCGGTCTCTTAAATAGTACATGTAGTCAACCTTATTTAATTGGTAGATAACTTTATCAGTTGGATTGAATATAGAAAGTTAGAGAATGAATTCATGTTGAAATCATCCAAATTTATGGATAATGATGGGGATAATATGTTCATAAATTTTGGGCCCCGTGTGTTTCACCACATAGGACATTGAAAATAATTTAATTTTCTCCAAATTGAAATATTTCCTCTATCTTTGAAATTAAAATAAGGAAAAATGAAGTACAATTTGCCGTTCTATACTTTTCTCTCACATTCTCCTCTCTCTCTCTCTTACCTATACTTTTCTCTCACATTCTCCTCTCTCTCTCTCTTACCTCTTTAAAATCAAGAGCCCTCCAATTAACCAGCTCTCAGTTCTCCTTCTACTATTTTCCAGTTGTTGTGTGTATATCCTCATATACACCGACAACATATAAATACCTCTTGTCATAAAATAACCTTAAAAAAGAATTTCCTTTCTCTCACATGATATCATGAAAAATTATTTGTGGAAAATTTTATTTTTAATATATTTTTTCTTAAATTTACTTGTTCTATATAACCCTTTGCCATGTGAACTCAAGAAGCTCGGAAGTGGAAACCCTGTTTTGTCTTTTTAAGCACATCAACTTCAATTATCATGGGCAGTCCAACTAGTGTTGAGATTATATGGATATGCATGTCAAAATTAAACCAAATACAAAGAACATGTCAGCATCATCACCTAGTCATATTAGAAACTAAGTCCAAAAATAAATAAATAAATATGTGTTTATGTGGTAAGTGTTAGACATTATTATGATTAGGGTTTCAATTAAACCCTTTCCAATCTATATAGTAACACTAGAACACAATGGAAAAGTCATAATTTATGAATCATAAAGACATACCTATCTGTGAAGGCTGATTTTCTTTATGTTTCAAGCTTTGATCAAAATCCCTCGGTCACAGTCTTCCACAACTTCCAGATGATATCCTGATGTCTCTTGATAATGGGTGCAGAGAGAACTTTTCTAACTGTGGCTATGAGACTCTAACCCAGTATTTATAGAATACTATTGTAACCCTAATATCCTTCCCACAATCGAATTAGGGTTACTAAACTTATCTCATACTGTGTGATGAACCAAATCAAACCGATTCTATCGTGTTAATTAGACTCCCACTGAATAACTGGTTTAGGTAATTAATTAAGCCCATAATAATTCTAACAATCTCCCATTTAGGCTACATTAATTACAAAATCATCATCAATCAATGTGCCATGGAATCCAACACACTAAATTGTCACTAACTTTGAAACATCTATCAAGCCTACTTGTGAAATCTACATGCAAATTTCGGGGACGAAATTTCTTTTAAAGGTGGGGGAGTTGTAAGACCCACATTTTATGAACCCGATCTAAACCTTTCATTCATGTCGTAATAGGTCTTCCAATCATCACCGGGCCAGACGGGACGAATGGATGACAACCAGGTACGAAAACGGACCTGATGTATGATAACTATTTCATACCGGTCGATGGTACCGGTCGATCGGTATGTCTGCGTGGGCAGACTACTTAGATCCAAAAATGGATCTCTGCAGGTCCCATATTCCAAATATCGAGCCTAAGGACTTTCCTAACGTAAGGAAACTTCCTAAACTCTATCCTAGTTTATTTAAGGACCCTTAAATCTCTTTAGAACTCTTTCATTGATCCTCACAAACCCTAGAGATGAGAAAGATATCGAAGAAGTAGAAAGAGCTAAGGAAGGAGGGAAAGGAGCCGCCGTTTGCCGTTGGACGAAGAACACCCTACTTGCGAACCAACGATAAGTGCTTGAACCTTCCTCTAAGTTAAGAGTTATAGATGATTAATCTTGAATTGATCAATACCATGCAAGGTGAGGTATTAATCTAAAACCTTTAAAATTATCGTTAAACCCTAATACAGTCGATGAACCCTAGATTCGCGTTTTAGGCTGAGGATCATCGAAACTAGAACTTGAATGGAACATGAAACTCTATCTCATTGCTCAGGCCTAGAATGCATAGGAGAAACCCTAGAATCAATAGGGGGTGACTGACGGAAGGCGAACACCGAATTAATGATCTTTCGGAGGCATACCGATCGACCATACCGGTCGCACCATATGCGATCGGTACTGCGACCGGTACCTCTCGGGGACTGGTCTGTGGGGACTGATCGACCATCCCGGTCACACCTTTCCCCACAGTGCCGCGATCGGTATGTGAGATCGGTATGCACTGTGGGAGTGTTTTTGACCCAGTTGATTTTTTAACCAACGTAAACCCTAAGAAAATTATTTTAATTCAACCTTAACATCGTGTAGGACCTTGTGATAGCGAGTTTGGATTCTGTGACGCGGAGCAAGTTAGAAATCAAGCATCAGGTAAGGGAATCAGACCTAAACCCTAATAACTAAATAACAGTAAAACGTTGTTAATAATTTTCTATCGAATGGTGTTTGTGCATACTCGCATGTCATCTTTACTTTCAGTTATTATATTGTTCATGCATACTCGCTATGATAGGATGTGATTGTTAGGCATGTGATTGTTTTTGTTGGTGTGTGGAATGGGAAGGGCCTGGGGTCTGGGATCATTCCTCACACTAGTAGCTTTTCGTATCGTTTCTGTCTTAGCATGCTTGGTGCAGGTAGGGTATCAAGGGAAGGAAGTGGCATTGTGGTCTCCGGCTTGGCCACTAGACTCTAGTCCTATCTCTATGCCCTAGGGAGCTGTGCTGGGATAGGACCTACTGTGATGACATATAGGATTGGTTAGTTTGTGAGCCCAGTTTGTAAGCCCTCGCCAATAGGGGCTTACGTGTTGGTATGGATAGGGCATCAGGGGAAATGTTAGCGGTGTTTGATCCGAACGCTTTAGCTTTATCTCTATTCCATGGTGGGTGCATGTGGGACGATAGTGGTGTTTGATCCATTGGACGGATTCACACACTCGTGTATAGAGGTGCGGTGGCCGCCAATCCTTTCTATAGCACATTGTAAACTTAAAACCAGACCATAATGTGAATGTTACTCATGCATGATGTGTGTTGCATTGTCTGATTGTCTTACTGAGCTAAGTTGTGAGCTCACCCTTGTATATATACATGTTTTTAGATGTTGATGCAGGTTACACTCTCGAGGACTATGTGAATGCTCTAGCATATGGAGGTGTTGCTTCTTTAGAAGTGCAAGCAGGGGAGGACGAGCATGACATTTCATGCGAATGCACTTTCTGAGTGTACCTCTAGGATATTGGATTCGTTTATTTTATTTATTTTCAGTTGGATTTACAAATGATGTAAGGATAATTATTTACGTTATGGTGTTTTGAATAATTGAATATTTTATTTAAATTATAAATAGAGAACTCAATTCATTTAATTTAAGACTTCCGCTGTATTTAATTATATTCTGAATATGGTTATGTGCAATGGTTTGTATGAGTGGATACGGTCTTATTGAGATCCTGGTGTGAACCGTTGGTTCAGTGACGGTTCACTCTCACTTCTGGTTCAACCGAAATTGGGGTGTAACAACTTCGTATCAGAGCTCTTAGGCTCTGTCCAACAGATCATATTTGCACCTAACAGAGTCAATGAACTGAGATAGGGGGAATTTAAAAGTCTTAATAAAAACACACCTTAAGCACCGATTTGATGCCTGAAACTAAATACGAAAGAGCATAATATATACTATACTAAATGTGAAATTAATCAACAGTCATGCTCTAGATAAGAACCATAATGACAGGTGAGAAAAATCATAAACTTCCACCAAATTGAAAAGGAAACTGTATCAAGAGTAGAATATAGAACATCCAAAGAGCTAGGAGTTAATTGTACCACAGGGTACAGTCCACAAATCGGACAGTTACCTTGTTATAATAAATTGTATCATGAGAGAGAAAAATAAGGTGGTCCATCATGGGGTTGGGGGCATAGGAGGAATAGGGTCAGCAATGTCATAATCACGCTCATAAGCGACCCTGAGCCAGTGTACCTGCTCCTACGTGACTTTGAGGCTGCGAGAGAGGCGCCCTAGGTCACGGTTCATCTTGCGCTGGGCATCCTGAATCTCCATAAACATACCCATCACGGTATCTGGAGGAGGCTGGGATGGTCCTGCTGTAGGTATGGGCTGCAGTTCCGGTGCAAGGACGTCCTCCATCTGATCATCATCATCCCCTGCCTCTTCTGCAAAAGCTGCATTGGCTACTGCTGCTGCCGCTGCTGCTACCCTCCTAAGTGGACGAGGACGAGCCTCTAGCTCCTCATCACTAATCGGCAGGTTATCCACCTTCATCCAGACGATGGCATCCTAGTCAATGTACGATGTCATGGTGTCCTCGACCGCAATCTCATCCCTCATGTCCACTCGTAAGCTCTGCAAGAGTGTAGTGATAAGCTGGCCATAAGGAAGGTTTGTAAGACCCGTATTGAACTAACCGGTCTTACCACCTAGTACCAGGTCTACCTATCATGGTCGAGCCAAGTGGACCAAGTGTGTGAAGAAAATCACAAGACCAGGTATGAGTCTAACCCAAAAATAGTAAATGTGAGGGTAGGGTCGCATGCCTAAACAGGTAGGGTCGACCCCACCTCAACAGAAGTCCAACCCATGACTTTCTAGTCATAGGGTCGCATGACTAGAAAAATGTAGGGTTGATGGATTCTGCGACACTATGTCCGACCCTACGATGACAGACATAAATTGTAAATTATGAAACCTTCCTAATTCAAAAAGGGTTCTTTCCTAAACTCGATGGGACTTATTTTGGAGGATTTTTCTCTATAAATAGGATGTCCCTTAGCCTCTTTCACTCCTTTTAGAACCCTAATTGAAAGTGAGAGAAAGGGAAAGAGAAGGAAAAGAAGAAGATAAGGAGAATTAAAGAAAAGAGTAAGGAAGAGGAGGAAGTTCAGAGAAACCTCTGAATCTCAGCCAACTTCAGGTATGAACCTAATTTCCTTCATAAATTAAGAGCTTAGAATAGATTATAAAGAAATTAGGATTAAGAGAAACCCAAATCATCCGTCCATGGACGAGTTCCAAAGAAATCCATGGAAGTAATCATCATAGGCAATGGAAAGTGTGTAAAAATCATAGTTATGAGTCATAGAACAATCTTAGAATGGACCTACGAGACCACATGATCGACCACATGCCCTCGAAAAGTCCCAGGGAGGGTGTGGTCGCACGTAGGGTCGAATGGTATCCGACCCCACGTCCGACCCTACACCTTAGGGTCATAGAAAACTGCTACCCTAGGTGCTACCTTACCTGTGACCCTACGATTTAGGTTAGTCTAAATTTATTGGAATTAATTTTAATTAAAATCTATCGACTTGTTAGGCCTTTCTACTGATTTAAAAGTGATTCATAAAGCTTGAACGAGGATCTACGCTCAATCAAAGGTGAGGGAACAAGACCTAAACTAATCGACTAATAATAAACTATTTTTATTTATTGAGTCCAACACCATGAATGATTCCATGTTTGTATGATTGTAATGTGCATATCACATGTCATCCAATATTCCTGCTAATATTGTTCATGCATATTTCATTCCTTTTATTTATAACATAATGATGATGATGATGCTAGGAATAGGCATGTGAATGTTTGTGTGTGATTAGTGTACTTGATGCGAGTGGGGCATCCAGGGAAGTATTATGTGGTGTTTGATCCAGACACTTTAGCTCTATCTCTACCCAAGTCTTGTCCACTAGCATCGTCGTATCGCCATTACCTTAGCAGAATTATTACGTCGTAGGGCATCAGGGGAGGTGGTCTAGGACCGTGTAGTCTTTGACTCTGTCGGGGGGCCTTAGCTCTATTTCAATGGACGTATTGAGGGATGCTGGGGTGAGGCCTTGGATACACTGTTTGACATTAGGATTAGTTAGTTGCGAGCCCAGTTTACAAGCCCTCGCCAACAGGGGCTTGTCACACCCCAATTCTGCACCATTCAGAACGGTGTGATGAACCGCTAATAAACCAATGGTTCAACCAGGATCTCTAATAGGCTGTGTCCGTTGAAAGTAAACCATATACATCCACAATCATAATCAAAATAAATACACAATAGCGGAAGTCTTAATAATAAATGAACTGAGGAATCTAACTGTGATAATCATAAATAAAATATCAAGTTATGTTGTATCAATCGAGACATAAGTAAATAAAGTATCAATTATATTTCCTTAATAATTCAAATGAAAATCTAATAAAAAACGCATGCATTGCACTCGCATGAAGAGTCATGCGGTTCCACCAAGTCTTCAGCGTCCATCGCAGCGACGTGCCCGTACACAGAAGCATTCATATAGTCTTCCACCATGGTACTTGCATCATCAACTAAAAATATTTGACGTCAAAAGGGTGAGTACACATCATGGCTGAGTGAGCAAACAAAACAATACAACAAACATATGCATGCATTCAATTCATATCTGTGGTCTGGTTTATAAGTTTGCAATGTGCTATAGAAAGGTTCAGTGGCCGCCTTACCTCTATACACGAGTGTGTTTGAATCCACCCTAAGATTAACGTTTATTGTCGTCCCACATGCACCCACTATGGAATAGAGATAGAGCTAAAGTGCTTAGGACCGCACCGTATCACACTTCTCCTGATACTCTACCCATACCAACACGTAAGCCCCTACTGGCGAGGGCTTGCAAACTGGGCTTGCAACTAACCAATCCTAATGTCAAACAATATACCTATGGCCTCACCCCAGCATCCCTCAATACGTCCATAGAGATAGAGCTAAGGCCCCCCGACAGAGTCGAAGACTACACGGTCCGAGACCACCTCCCCTGATACCCTACGACGTAATAGTTCTGCTAAGGTAATGGCGATACGACGATGTTAGTGGACAAGACTTGAGTAGAGATAAAGCTAGAGTCTAGTGACCAAGCTGAACCACAATGTCACATTCCCCCTTGATACTCCACTCGCATCAAGCACACTAACCACACACATACATTCACATGTCTATTCCTATCATCATCATCATCATCATATTATAAACAAAATAGAATTAAATATGCATAAACATTAATAGCAGGAATATTGGATGACATGTTGAATGCACATTACAAGCATACACGCATAGGATCAGTCATGGCATTGGACTCAAGAAATAAAAATAGTTTATTATTAGTCAATTAGTTTAGGTCTTGTTCCCTCTCTTTTGCTTGAGTGTTGATCCTCATTCAAGCTTTAAAATTACTTTTATATCAATAGGAAAACCTAACAAGTCGATAGATTTTGGTTAGATGTCATTCCGACACTTTTAGACTTGTTTTTAAGCACGGGTCGCAGGGTGGGTCGCAGGTAGGGTAGCAGTTTACTGCGACCCCCTGGGTAGGGTCGATGCCAGGGTCGGATGTTCCATCGACCCTGGGTGCGACCACCCCTTTCCTGGACTTCCCAAATACTTGGAGTCGATCCTGTGGTCTGGTAGGGTCGATTCCCAATCGACCCCATGTGCGACCCCATGTGGGTTGAGTCGAAATTATCATTCTAAAGTCCATTCTTTCATGTTTGGGTCCTATGGCTTACTTTCACAATCCATTCTAGGCTTGTTCTATGGCTTAGAACTCTTGGTTTCCTCCTTACATTGCCTACCATGATTTCTCCATGGATTCCATTGAAACCTTCCCATGGATGTATAATTTGGGTTTCTCCTAGACCATACCCTCTTCATGAACTATTCTAAGGTTTTAGATCATCAATGAAAACATACTCATACCTTAGGTTTTGCTGAGATTCAGAGGTTTCTCTGAATTCTTCACTTCGGTCTTCTTCTCCAACTTCCTTCTCTTCTCATTCTCTTCTCTTTCTCTCACTTTCAATTAGGATTTCAAAAGGATTGAAAGAGGGTTAGGGACGTCCTATTTATAGAGTAGAATCTCCCAAAATAAGTCCCATTGAGATTAGGAAGGAATCCCATTGAAATTTGGAAAGTTTTCTATTTGCGGTTTCTGTCGACAAACAGGGGGTCGATAAGGGGGTCGGAGATCCCGTCGACCCCCAGTTCTAAGTTGTCCAACCCCCAGTTAAAATATCAGGGGTCTGACTTCTTAGTGAGGAGGGGTCGACGCTGTCTATCTAGGTATGCGACCCTGCCTTCTAATTTACTATTTTTGGGTCAGTTTAGTACCTGGTTTCGCTATTTCCTTCACACACTTGGTCCATTTGGCTCGACCATGATGGATAGACCTGGTACAAGGTGGTAAGACCGGTTAGTTGGTTACGAGTCTTACAACTCCTCCCTACTTATAAAAATTTCATCTTCGAAATTGTACATACCTTTCGAGTCGAATAGATGAGGGTATTGCTTTCGCATAGCATTCTCTTCTTCCCATGTGATTTCTTCTATATCTTTGCTTCTCCAGGTGACTTTAACATAATAAATGTCACGATTGCATAGTCGTTGCACCTTTCGGCTGGTGATTTCAGTTGGTGCTACTTCAAATGTCAAATCATCAGTCAAATCAGGTAGATCTACTGTCAATACGTGCATTGGATCTCTGACATCCTTCTTCAATAAGGAGATATGAAATACATCATGCACACTTGACATAGATGGTGGTAGTGCTAACTGGTAAGCCACTTTCCAATGCTTAGCTAGAATCTCATATGGTCCAACGTATCTCGGACTTAGTTTCCCTTTCTCTCCGAACCGTTTCAAACCTCGCATATGTGACACTTTGAGGAATACCTTATCACCTAAGGTGAATTCAAGGTCTCTTCGTCTAGTATCTGCATATTGCTTCTGACGATTCTGAGCCGTTCTTACTCTTTCCTTGATAATGTCGACTACTCGATATGTCTCTTCAACAAATTCTGGTCCAACAATACTACGTTCTCCAACTTCATTCCAAAACAAAGGAGTTCGACACTTCCTGCCATACAGTGCTTCATAGGGTGACATCTGTATAGTATCCAGATAGCTATTGTTATAAGCGAACTCAATCAGTGGTAACTTTTCATCCCATGATCCTTTAAAATCAATTACACAAGCTCGGAGCATGTCTTCTAGAATCTAAATGGTGCGCTTCGATTGTCCGTCTGTTTGAGGATGGAATGCAGTACTGAACTTCAATGTTGTACCCATAGCCTTCTGCAATCCTTCCCAAAACTTTGAAGTAAATTGTGGATCTCTGTCGGACACAATGCTTTCAGGTACACTGTGTAATCTGACAATGTTATCCACATACAGCTTAGCTAACTTCTCCAGTGTATACTGAGGTCGTATAGCTATAAATCGAGCCGTTTTTGTCAGTCGGTCTACAATCACCCAAACTGCGTCAACTACTCGGGGAGTCAATGGTAATCCGGTGACGAAGTCCATAGTAATGCAGTCCCATTTCCATGCTGGTTCCAATAATGGCTGTAACAGTCCTGCTGGTCTTTGTCATTCAGCTTTCACCTTCTGACAATTTAGGCATTGAGACACGAACTTGGCTATATTTGCTTTCATTCCTCTCCACCAATATAATTTCTTTAGGTCATGATACATTTTTATACTTCCAGGGTGTATCGAATAGGCAGTGGTATGGGCTTCCTTCATTAGTCGGTGTCTAATGTCCAAATTTTCTGTTTCAGGTACACATATTCTTCCTTGGTACTTCAGTACTTTTTCATCATCTAATGTGAACTCAGGAACAGTTCTACCTTTTTCTATGTCTTCTTGTACCGTTCTCAGATAAGGGTCTGATTTAATAGTTATTTTCACTTCATCAACTATATCGGGTACAATCTTCAATGTGGCAAACATATTTGAAAATTGATGAATAAACCCTTGGTTGATTGATTCACCCGGTACATCTATCACAAACTGCTCGTTACCGTAATTAAACACTCTTTTGGTGGTACACATTGCGGCAGTTGTACTAACCTCCCCTTGAGATTTTATCATTGCCTTTCTACTCAGTGCGTCAGCAACCACATTAGCTTTCCCCGGATGATACTAGATATCACAATCATGGTCTTTCAATAGTTCCAGCCATCTTCTTTGTCTCATATTCAACTCCTTCTGATTAAAGAGGTAAGTAAGACTCTTATGATCTGATTTAATCTGAAATTTTTCTCCGTACAAGTAATGTCTCCATATTTTGACAGCATGTACTACTGCCGCTAAATCATGAGTGGGATAGTTCTTCTCATGTGTCTTCAATTGTCTTGAGGCATAAGCAATTACTTATTCTCCTTGCATAATTACACATCCTAATCCCAGTCCTGACGCATCAGTGTACAAATAAACGGCTGTCCTGGAATCGAAATGGTCAAGATTGGAGCTGATATCAATCTAGCCTTCAATGTTTGGAAACTCTTCTCGTATTTATCAGTCCACACAAAATTTTTGCCCTTCTTAGTCAAACTGGTAAGAGGTACGGCAATTCGGGAATAGTCTTCTATAAATCATCGATAATACCCAGCTAGACCTAAAAAATTTCTAATTTCTGCAACGCTCTTCGGTGCTTCCCACTTTACAATAGCCTCGATCTTACTAGGATCCACTTTAATTCCTTCGACGGATACAACATGGCCTAGAAAAGAAACTTCCTTTAGCCAAAACTCACACTTTGTAAATTTGGCGTAGAGCTTCTCCTTCCGTAATCGCTACAGAGCGGCGTTTAGATTCTTTATATGAGTTTCTTCGTCTTTGGAGTAGACCAATATATCATTGATGAATACAATAATTGACTTATCCAACATATCGTGGAATACCTGATTCATAAGTTCCATAAAGGTTGCTGGTGCGTTCGTCAATCCGAAAGACATGATAAAAAATTTATAATGTCCATATCTGGTCTTGAATGCTGTCTTGGGAATATCACCGTCCTTAATCTTCAACTGATGGTAGCCTGACCGAAGATTGATCTTGGAGAATACTTTGACACCTTGCAACTGATCGAACAAGTCATTGATCCAAGGCAATGGATATCGATTCTTGATTGTCAGTTTATTCAGTTCTCGGTAGTCTATACACAATCGAACGCTATCGTCGTTCTTCTTCACGAATAATACTGGCACTCCCCATGGTGATATGCTAGGTCGGATGTAGCCCTTGTCCAGCAATTCTTGTAGTTGTACTTTTAGTTCCTTCAATTCAGTAGGAGCCATTCGATAAGGTGCTTTAGATACTGGTGCGACCCCGGGTATCAGATCTATAACGAACTCTGTAGCGCGGTCGGGTGGTAGTCCTGGTAGTTATTCAGGAAATACATCTGGATAGTCACGCATGACATCAATATCCTCCATTCGTGGTGCTTCTTTGGTGAGATCGACCACAGATACTAGATACCCAACTGCTCCTTTCTCGAGGCACTTCCTAGCCATTAACGCAGAGAGTGAGCTTTCGTTTACGGGGAAGTTTGATTCTCAAAAAACTGAACTCTGCTCCTTCTTTGTCTTTAAATGTTAGCATCTTTTCGGCACACAATAGGTTTGTAGAATGCCGAGCTAACCATTCTATTCCTAAGATGATGTCAAAGTCTACCATCTCAAGTTGGATCAAGGTTGCATCCAGAGTTTTTTCGTCAATAAGAACTGGACATGGTCCGTAACCTTTTTCTAATTCCACTTCTAATCCCATAGGCGATCGTACAAGCAGTTTGTAGTCTAAGGATTTGAGGGGTAGATTTAGCTTCTTTCCAAATGACACATATATAAAAGAATGAAAAGCTCCTGAATCAAAGAGTACTCTGGCGGGAATGCCATTAATAGGTACGATACCTATGATTTGTTTTGATTTAGTCTACATGCTCACATAATGTAACACAAAATGATAAGATTCAGGTATACCTGTAACCACATCAGGCGATGCAGCAGCATCCTCAGATGTAACCACGTAAACTCTTCCTTGATGTAGTTGCTTCTTGGGCTTAAGACACTCCCTGGCCATATGTCCCAATTGCTGGCAGTTATAGTATTTTAACCCTTCATTATTTGGCTTTTGTTGTTGTTGAGCTGTTGAAGTAGTCTTGGCTGCAGCATTGAAATCTTGAGTATGGAAGGATTTGAATACCTTGGTGTTCCCTCCGTTGTAAGAATTTCCATTTGGCCTTTTTATTCCTCTATTTTGAGCAAGTTAGCTCTCTTTCTGGCTCGACTCTATCACTCGAGTAATTTGTACAGCTTCATTGTAGATTTTTTCAAGTCCAAGAACATGTTCATGTATGCTTCCCCTAAGTCCCATGACGAACCTTTGGGTCTTTGTATCCTCTACCTGCATAGTGACTGGTGCAAAGAAAAACAACTCCTTATAACGATGTTGGTATGCATCGACAGTCATCTGTCCCTGATATAAACTCAAGAACTCCTTCTCCATGGAATCTCTGAAACTCCTAGGAAAATACTTCTCAAAGAATGCCTCCTTATATATATTCCAAGTCAATTGGGTGTGCTTTGTCATCAGATATGTCCGTGTGGACTTCCACCAGTGGTGTGCATCGCCTTTCAGCATAAACGTTGCACACAATACCTTTTCTTCTTCATTTACTATCATCATCGTAAAGTTTCTCTCCATCTCATCGATCCAGTGTGTTGGCCACAATGGATCAGCTGGCTTACCACTATACTCCTTGGGCTTCATCTTCAGAAAACCCTCCACTAGTCTAGAGTGGTCCAGTTAATGCGGAACATAAGCCCTATACATAGGTGGTTGATATTGATATCCACCCGGAGCTACTTCAGGGTTTTGTACTTGAGCCTGCATAATGGGAGTCTGAGGTGCGTGGGGTACTGTGTTACTTCCCCGGGTATTGTGCTTGCACGTCCTCTTGGCATCGGTGTCGTCTGTGCGGTCGAAAGGTCATGCCTGGGCGGCGGCTGCATAGTAGCTAGCCTGCTGTATTTGCTGCAGTTGTTGGAGGCTAAATTCATGACTCCTGTAGCCGTGTGTGTAGTGGAGGTAGCCGGCAGATTTTTAGGATTTGTCTCCGCCCATTAATTACGGATGGTGCCGTGTTCGTATTCTCCTATGTTTAAGGTGTATCGGGTTGTCTTCCCCAGTGGTGGGTGGTGGGATAGATTCACGGCTTTGTGGTCACTACTAGCGTCCAACCATTATCTGCTTCGGTAGTGAGAATGCCTGAAAATCATAGAATACGTGAGGCAATCATTATATACTTCATTCTCATAGTTTAAATCCACTAACCAATGAAAATTTCAAAATTTTCAGATCATTCTATCGAAAATACTGTATTTTTCACTGCAGGGTCGATGGATGTCCGACCCTTAGTATGCGACCTCGAGAATCAACGATTCTTACCGAGAGCGGGGGTTGATGGGGGTCGATGGATGTTCGACCCGGGGTTCGACCCCACGGTTCTGTCGGATCACCGAGAGCCCAGGGTCGATGAGGGGGTCGGATGTTTTGGTCGAGATTCTCGACCCTCGGACTAAAAATCAGGTTTTTATTCCCGATTTTGAATCCATTTCTCATTCTTCCCTCCTCCTTTCCGACTTGCTTGGTCCCTCCGAGGTTGCTCAGTTGCCTTTCGGACTCATTGGTGCTATTTGCTTCTTATTTCGACGTCTACTCCTCGTCTAGGTATGTTCTCTACATTTCATGTTTTTAGGTTTTCTTAACTAGGTTTTTTGCTCATTTAACTCGTTTTCTTGGTCAAACCTTATTTTCCAACCGTAAAATTTGATTTTATTGGGGGGCCTTGTTGTTGGTGACTCAATGGACGAGAGCCCTCAAAAATATTTGAGTTTCATCGGTTGGTTATCGAGAAACTTGAAATTTCCCCTTTTACCTAATTTGTCGAAATTTTTTGAATTTCTTGAAATTTCTTTAAATTCGATCTCTTTAAATGAAATTTCCAACTGTATGAGTCTTGCGAGATTGTTTTAAAACCTTTCCAAGTCCCTCCCCACGTGTATGGGTGAAAAGTGAGGCTTTTGACCAATTTACGTTGTTATACTATTAAAATTTTGGTTTTTTTCATCCTTACTAAACCAATATCTGTTTTCTTTGTCTTTGCAAGATATTATGGCTCGTACCAAAATTACCAGGTACATGACCCCGATACCTTCTGTCCTAATGAGCGGAGACACGGTATGCCCGTTACTCTCGTAAGAAGGTAGAGGGAGGTCGCCGGGTAGACTTACGGCTAGCTTCGGCCTTATTCGATGTGGAAAGGGCTTTTGGTGACATGGGTTGGCTTCCTGTGATCACCTATGACGCTACACTGGTCGGATTGGTGAGACAGTTTTTCTTGTAATCTCGGGTGGTGGGGAGATTACAATGATACCGAGAGGGGTAGAGAGCTCCCGGATCACCCACTACGAAAGGGTCGAGATTTGATTCGATTATTGGCAACTAGCCGACTTGTTGGGCATTTCATATGACGCCCCTTGGTATTCCGTGCTCCCGAGAGTCCCATTCTTTTCATTGGAGATGAGAGCCGAGATTGACCGTCGGATCATGGAGAGGATCGGCAGGAGATGGCGATCTACTTTAGATCGAGCCCGGGTGTCTTTGCAAGATTGTCAGACAACTTTGATACCTCGAAGTGGGCACTACGAGAGGATCTCCCAATTGACCCCGATATCTGTTGTACCGTATCTCAGACTAGGCAGCCTATATACCTTCCTTACATCATCATCGCGGATTGATGATGAGTGCTACGTTGCCCGGTCATACTAGCGCAACTTGCCTTATGGACGCATGATCTCTATATCTCTTTGACCCGCCTGGGGGTTGACATGAGGGATGAAAAGGATTCAGGAGAAATCTTTCTCATCACCTTTGGATTGGGAGGCCATGCAAGGATGGGCATGCGGGATGCCTGGTCGTGACGAGGAGAGGAACACTCCGGGTGCGTCCACGTACTCTAGTGGAGATGGCTGGTCGATGCCGACGGCAGAGCCTATTTGAACGCCGATAGGGTCCATGGGGGTGATGATGATCGTTTTATACATGGATGTAAGATGCCATGCGCCTCCGCCATCACCTACTCATGCTCACGAGCTGGTTCCTTCTTATGCGGGTGGTCGCACATGCAACGGGTCCGTCGTGTGCACCTTCCGATGACACGATGGGGATGCTGCATGAGATACGAGGAGGCTCGGGCCGCATGTCCGACGGAGGATGGGAGAGCCTCAGATGCTCGGTCCTTGTCCGACCGGTGGGTGGGAGAGCTTCGGTTGCTTAGCGCGCATGTTGGATCGAGCGGGTGGGAGGACTCCCGGATGCTCACGCCGCTTGTTGGATCGGGGTGGAGAGCTTAGGGATGCTCTTGGCCATGGATCGATCAAATGGGTGACCGATCTCACGCCTAGTCCCGCATGACCTGCACTCGGGGTGTAGCTTGGTCTGACTAGAGTCTAGTCTTGTGGTTATAATGAGAGACCGCGAGGCTTCCACCCTCATCACCTCCAGACTTCTTGATGTATTTTCTTTTCTCTTTCTTTTTGTACTTAGAGTAACTTGTCCGGGTTGTGGACCGTACGCTTTAGACTAGTATATA
Organism: Protea cynaroides; assembly: GCA_028583415.1. Taxonomy (NCBI): domain Eukaryota; kingdom Viridiplantae; phylum Streptophyta; class Magnoliopsida; order Proteales; family Proteaceae; genus Protea; species Protea cynaroides. The sequence goes on along the minus strand of CM053276.1, from coordinate 90,302,530 downwards.
CGTTTGTTCTTCTTTTGAGTGTGTATATAATTTATTTCTCATTTAATATATGTATTGTTTCTCTTTTAATTTTATCTCAAACAACACGTATGCTTATGGTGTGTTATTATTATAGCTTTAAATTTTTATCCTATCTCAGTTTCAACTAACTTTTGGCCGGAAGTATACCGGTTTATCGACAGGGGCTCGAGGGCTATGATACCAAGTTATGACACCCCAATTCAACATCATTGAACGGTGTGATGAACAGCTAATAAACCAACGGTTCAAACGGATCTCTAATAAGGTGTAGTCCGTTGAAAGTAAACCATACACATCCACAACCATAATCGGAATAAATACTGAATAGCGAAGCCCTAATATTAAATGAATCGAGGGAATCTAACCGTGATAATCATGGAAATAAAATATCAAGTTTTGTTGTATCAACCGAGACATAAATAAATAAAGTATCAATTACATTTCCTTAATAATTCAAATGAAAATCTAATAAACGCATGCATTGCCTTTCGCATGAAGAGCTATGCGGGGTTCCACTCAAGTCTTCGCCTTCCACGCAGCCTGTTGCCATTGCATAAACATTCATATAGTCTTCCACCGTGGTACTTGTATCATCAACTAAAATATTGACGCTCGAAGGGTGAGCACACATCACGGCCGAGTGAGCAAACAAAACAATGCAACAAACATATGCATGCATTAATTCATATCACGTGAAGTGGTTTATAAGTTTGCGATGTCTTTATAGAAAGGTTCGGTGGCCGCCTCACCCCCTATACCACAAGTGTGTGAGAATCCACCCAAAGGTTAACGTTTATTGTCATCCCACATACACCCACTATGGAATGAGAGATAGAGCTAAAGTGCTTAGACCGCGACCGTTATCACACTTCCCCGATACTACACCCATACCTAACATGTAAGCCTATGGCGAGGGAAGGGCTTGCAAATCTGCGTCATAACCAACCAATCCGCAATGTCAAACCGCTTCACCATGGCCTGGCCCCAAAGATCCCTCGATACGTCCATGAGATAGAGCTAAGGCCCCAACAGTCGAAGACTACACGGTCCGAGACCACCCCCCCCATCCCTACGACGCAATACTTCCGCTAAGGTAATGGCGATCTGACGATGTTAGTGGACAAGGCTTGAGTAGAGATAGAGCAGAGTCCCAATGATCAGCCGAACCACAATGTCACATTCCCCACGATACCCACCAAAATCAAGCACACTACACCACATGTTATTAAAGAAAATAGAATTAAATATGTCATTAGACATTCAATAGCGGGATATTGCGATAACATGTTGAATGCACATTACAACAGTACACGTAGATAGGGATCAGTCATGGCATTGGACTTTAAGAAATAAAAACGAGTTTATTATTAGCCGGATTAGTTGAAGTCTTGTTCCCTACCTTTCTTTGAGTGTTGATCCTCTTCCAGTTTCTTTAAAATTATTTTTATATCAATAGGAAAACCCACAAGTCTATGGATTTTGGTTTGTCATTGACCTTTTAGACTTATTTTTAAGCACGGGTCGCTGTGGTGGGTCGCGAGGTATGGGAGTAGACATTGCGGACCCCTGGGGTAGGGAATCGATGCCAGTCGGATGTTCCATCGACGGGTCTGCACTCCACCCTTTCCTGGATTTCCCGAATACTGGGGGTCGATCCTGTGGTCTGGTAGGGTCGATTCCCAATTGACCCCACGTGCGACCCCCCGTAGGTTGAGTCGAAATTATCATTCTAAAGTCCATTCTTTCATGTTTGGGTCCTATGGCTTACTTCCATAATCCATTCTAGGCTTATTCTATGGCTTAGAACTCTTGATTTCTTCCTTACTTTGCCTACCATGATTTCTCTATGGATTCCATTGAAACCTTCCCATGGATGTATAATTTGGGTTTCTCCTAGACCATAACCTCTTCATGAACTATTCTAAGGTCTTAGATCATCAATGGAAACGTGCTCATACCTTAGGTTTTGTTGTGATTCAGAGGTTTCTCTGAATTCTTCACTTTGGTCTTCTTCTCCAACTTTCATCCTCTTCTCATTCTCTTCTCTTTCTTTTACTTTCAATTAGGGTTTCAAAAGGAGTGAAAGAGGCTTAAGGTCATCCTATTTATAGAGTAGAATCTCCCAAAATAAGTCCCATTGAGATTAAGAAGGAATCCCATTGAAATTTGGAAAGTTTCCTATTTACGGTTTTTGTCGGCAAATAGGGGGTCGATGAGGGGGTCGAGATCCCACCCCCGCCTAAGTTGTCCAACCCCGCTAAAATATCGGGGTCTGACTTCTTAGTGAGGGGGGTTCGACCCTGCCTATCTAGGTACCCTCCAATTTACTATTTTTGGGTCAGTTTAGTACCTGGTTTCGCTATTTCCTTCACGCACTTGGTCCATTTGGCTCGACCATGATGGGTAGACCTGGTACAAGGTGGTAAGACCGGTTAGTTCGATACGGGTCTTACAGGGTCTTACGTGTTGGTATGGGTAGAGCATCAGGGGAAGTGTGATGCGGTGCGGTCCTAAGCACTTTAGCTCTATCTCTATTCCATGGTGGGTGCATGTGGGGGCAGCAATGGTGTTTGATCCGTCAAGCGGACTTCCACACATTCGTGTATAGAGTAAGCGGCGGCCACCTATCCTTTCCCCATAGCACATTGTAAACTTATGGATCAGACCAAAGATATGAATTGACTGCATGCATATGTTTATTGCTTTGTTTTGTTGCTCACTGAGCCGTAATGTGTGCTCACCCTTTCGACGTCAAATATTTTTAGTTGATGATACAGGTACCATAGTAGAAGATTATATCAATGCTCCGATCTATGAACATGCGGTGGCGATGGACGCTGAAGTTATGATGGAGTCGCATGATTCGTCATGCGAGTCTAACTCTTGTGTTTGCGATTAGATTTGGTTTAAATTATACAGACCATGTAATTGATTTAATTATTTTAATTTATGTCTTAGTCCTTGTAGAGATAATTGGATAATTTATTTCTACCTATCACGCTGGACTCTCAGTTCCATTTAATATATAAGACTTCCACTATTGTTTATTTCACTTTGATTATGGTTGTGGATGTGTATGGTTTAAGGAAACTATAATAGCGACCCTATTTGAGATCTGGTTGAACCGTTGGTTTTATTAGCGGGTTCATCACGCCTATTCGAATAGTGTGGAATTGGGGTGTAACAAGGTTGCTTATACGGTCGGGCATGGTATCGACGCATGGTCCTAATGATAATGTAAGGAAGACAGACCCGCTCCCTAGTGCAGACACAATAATTCAGGTACTGGGTGAGCTGAGATAACTCACTGTAGTGGCCGCTTTGAGGAACAATGTCATGCTAGATAATGTAGCAATAGAGTCGAGGGAGAGGTCTTAAACTGGTAGCTTTCATGGGCGCCCCTAGGTTAAGGATCTGCTCTGAAACCTCCTAGCGCAGATCATTAGTAAGAAAGCCCTTTATTTGGGGGCGCAGTAAACCAAATCCCCATCATTCGGGATCCCCAAGAGATCAGCGAGGTGGTGAGTGTCGAAGGATCTGTTCGGGACACCTTTGACAAAGCTGGTGAGGCAGAGGTCCCTGCCATGGCTAAAGTCGTTAATATCCCCCTCGACCTCTAAGTTAGCATAGAAGTGCTTGACTAGGTTGGGTCGGGTAGTCACTGTGTAAGTGATAACGGGTAACCTCCCAAGTGCACCAAAGGCTGCTTCAACATCGAATCGTTGTAGCTGCTCTAGGTTTATACAGTGACCAGATTTTATGTTCTTCTCTTCAGACCAAGGAAAACGGGCCTGCACTGTCGCCGAATGAAACCACCGTTCATCAAACTGTGGAATCGGCGGGTGAGGACGGTTCATGCCAGGAGCGTACGCATGCTTGCCAGCACCTCGACACTGAGACATTGTGAACTACAAAACAAAACAAAACAAAAAGACTGTGTTAAATTTTTTTAAATTTCAGCAGCATAACGATAGTATTTAAAGCAAAAGCCTCGAACTCACCCAAAATCTGGGTAGGATGACTTACGTAACAATCTAACAACATATGGAAACCAAACAATCATCAAACAAGCAAGAAATTCAACAATTTCAAGAAAAATCGATTTTTGACCAAATCCTAGGTAAAAAATCCCAAAAATTTTGATTTTGAGAAAACCACATTGTGGAACCTCAAATAAGTTGAGGGCTTTTGTTCATAGAGGTCCCTAAACTCTTTCTAAGCCGAAGGAAAAGAGTTCCTACAGTTAGAATCTTCTAAACCAAGAAAAATCTAGTATTTGGGCAAGAAACCATGAAGAAACGATGTAAAAGGAAGAGAGGAAGGAAGAACCTTACTTAGGGATGATGTTCAAGGTCTTGATCGGAAGAGAATCGCTCCTAAAGTCACCGGTCGGACTGTAGCAACTCACCAAGTCAGAGAGGAATCGCCACCGGAGGAAATGGAAAGAAGAAAAGTAAGAAAAGACTCACTTTTCACGATTTTAAAGTTTTTCAGGGCATATTGGTCGACGGTTTTGCCTATACCGATCGACCGGTAACCCTTTGGTACCTACGACCGGTACCTCTAGGCCACAGCAGGGTGCTAACCGGTCGAACATACCGGTCGCACTATACCATATAGAGGCGCGACCGGTACATCGTGTAAGACCCGTATCAAACTAACCCGGTCTTACCACCTTGAACAAGGTCTACCCATCATGGTCGAACCAAATGGATCACGTCGTGAAGGGAGATCACGATCTCAAAAGTATTAAACTCCGACTCAAAAACACTCAAAATAAGGGGAGGGTATCGGACCCCATTGATAAAAAGTCAGACCCTCGAGTTTACATGGGGGTGGTCGGACACTTTAAGGACCGAAGTCGACGGGATCTCCGACCCCCCAATGAGTCGGTAAAAAATAGTTCGAACCAAAAATTAGGAAACCTTCTAATCTCAATGGATTCTTCTTTCCTAATGAGCACATTTTTAAGAGTTTACTATAAATAGGATGTCCACTGAAGCCTCTTTCATCCCTTTTACCACCCAATTGGATTGAGAGAGGAAGAGAAGGAGAGAGAAGGAGAAGAGAAGGAAAGTGGAGAAGAAGACCAAGGATGAAGGGGATTCGTAGGAAGAAGCATATCCCGTGTATGGATACTATCTCCATGAATTCTTAAGACCTTAGAGTAGATAATGAAGAGGGAATTATCTGGGAGGGAACCCAACTCATCCACCCATGGTTAGGTTTCGCGAAAAACCATGGGAAATTATGAAAGCCATATAGGTGAATAAACCGGTTATAGGCCTAGAACATGTGTGGGAATGTACGTGAGCAAGCCGTAGGACCCCAAACTACGAAGAATGGACTGGGAAGAAAAATTGACAAAATCCCACGGGAATGCATGGGGGGTCGATATATCGACCCGACCAGACCCGGGCATCGACCCCGGTGTTCGGGAAGTCCTAATAGGGTGAGTCGCACCCGGGCTGATCAAGATTCCGACCCTAGCATTGATCCCCGTTAGCGACATGCTGTTTTAAAGTTTAAATTAATTCTAATTAAATTCTATCGACTTGGTTAGGTTTCTAGAGATATAATATCGTTATATAATTGATTTTTAAAGCTTGAAGAGGACTACGACCAAGTAAAGGTGAAACAAGATCTAAATTCAATTGGTTAATAAAAAACTGTTTTTATTTCTTGAGTCCAATGCTGATGCTTGATTCTATGATCTTCTTGTAATGTGCATTCAACATGTCATCCAATATTTACATTAATTGTTTAAATTGCATATTTACTTTGTTGTTTATAACATGATGATGATGATGATGATAGGAATAGGCATATAGATGTATGTGTGTGGTTAGTATACTTGATGCGTACCGAGTATCGGGGGGGAGGAGGTGTCATGGTGGTGGGACCTCAGCACTATAGCTCTGGCTCCTAACTCAAGTCTTGTCTTGTGCAATAGATCGCCCCTATTACCATTACTTTAGGTAGAACTATTACGTCGTAGAGTATCGGGAGGTGGTGCCGGACGGGCACATGGCGGCAATGGAAGTTGAAGACGGAGTGGTTACACATGACTCCTCTTGTGAGTGCAACTCATGCGAATTCGATTAGATTTTATTTTTATTATTTAGATTTAGTAAAGACATGTAATTGATATTTATTTATGACTTAGTTGATACAGAATAATTTCTTCTTAAATATGATTATCACATCTAGATTCGATTACATTTTACTATAAGACTTTCGCGGCTTAGTGTATTTACACGTGTATGTGGATGTATGAGGTTTAAAGATAGAACGGATATAGCCTATTCGAGATCTCGTTGGCGGTTGGTTTGCTAGCGGTTCCTTCACACCATTCGAATAATGCGGGAATAGGGGTGTGACAACTTGGTATTAGAGCGACCTCGGGCATTGTCCGCTAAACCAGCATACCTTCACGGCCAACTGTGACTTGAGATAGGATAAAAGTAAAACTGTAATATTAACACACTTATAAGCACAAGTGATGTTTGAGACCAAACTTAAAAGAGAATAATGCTCTATTAAAGGGGGAACTTAATTTTAAAT
>CM053276.1:90274445-90295445 GCA_028583415.1 Protea cynaroides | reverse complement strand
CTGTTCTGAAATCCATTGTATGAGTTGCTTCATTCTTGGAATAAACCAAAATATCATCTATGAAAACTATGACCGACGTATCCAACATGTCATGAAACACCCAGTTCATCAGCTCCATAAAAGATGTAGGGGCATTGGTTAATCTAAACGTCAAAATCGAGAGCTCATAATGTCCAATCCTGATTCTAAAGGTATCTTCAAGATATGGCTGTCCAAATTCTTCAGCTGTTGATACCTTGTAGATCAATCTTAGAAATTTCCTTTGCTCTTTGCGACTGTTTAAACAAGTCATCGATCCGAGGTGATAGATCTTGATTCTTGATCATGAGCTTGTTCGATTCTCGGTAGTCTATACGTAGACAACCCTATCATCCTTCTTCTTCACGAATTACATTGGCACTCCCCGTGATGCAATACTTAGCCTACTAGGACCTTAGTCTAATAACTCTTGTAGTTGAGTCTCAATTTCTTCAACTCCATAGGGGCTACTCTATAGGTGTCTTTGACACAAGTATCGTCCTTGGTAACAAGTCAATGACGAACTCGGTCACATGATCAGATGGTAACCCAAGTAAATCTCCTGGAAACACATCAGGAAATTTATGCATCACATCATTATCTTTCATCTGTGGTGCTTCTTTGGTAACGTATACCATAGATACCATATATCCAAATTTTTTTTTTCTCTTCAAAGCATCTCTTCGCCTTTAGCATAGAGAGGATCAGCTTTCTTTTCTTAGGCAACATACTTCCAATAATACTAAATTATATGCCGTCTTTATTCTTGAATGATAATCTCTTCTATGAACATAAAAACTTTGTAGAGTGTTGATGTCACGCCCCAATTCTGCACCATTCAGAACGGTGTGATGAACTGCTAATAAACCAACGGTTCAACCAGGATCTCTAATAGACTGTGTCCGTTGAAAGTAAATCATACACATCCAAAACCATAATCAGAATAAATACACAATAACGGAAGTCTTAATAATAAATGAACTGAAGAATCTAACTGTGATAATCATAAATAAAATATCAAGTTATGTTGTATCAACCGAGAAATAAGTAAATAAAGTATCAATTACATTTCCTTAATAATTCAAATGAAAATCTAATCAAAAACGCATGCATTGCACTTGGATGAAGAGTCATGCGGTTCCACTAAGTCTTCAGCTTCCATCGCAGCGATGTGCCCATACACAGAAGCATTTATATAGTCTTCCTCCATGGTGCCTGCATCATCAACTAAAAATATTCGACGTCGAAAAGGGTGAGCACACATCACGACTCAGTGAGCAAACAAACCAATACAACAAACATATGCATGCATTCAATTCATAACTGTGGTCTGGTTTATAAGTTTACAATGTGCTGTAGAAAGGTTCGGTGGCCGCCTCACCTCTATACACGAGTGTATGAATCCGCCCAAAGGTTAACATTTATTGTCGTCCCACATGCACCCACTATGGAATAGAGATAGAGCTAAAGTTCTTAGGACCACATCGTATCACACTTCCCCTGATACTCTACCCAAACCAATACGTAAGCCCCTGTTGGCGAGGACTTGCAAACTGGTCTCGCAACTAACCAATCCTAATGTCAAACAATGTACCTATGGCCTCACCCCAGCATCCCTCAATACGTCCATAGAGATAGAGCTAAGGCCCCCCGACAGAGTCGAAGACTACACGGTCCGAGACCACCTCCCCTGATACCCTACGACGTAATAGTTCTGCTAAGGTAATGGAGATACGACGATGTCAGTGGACAAGACTTGAGTAGAGATAGAGCTAGAGCCTAGTGACCAGGCTGAACCACAATGTCAGATTCCCCCCTGATACTCCACTTACATCAAGCACACTAACCACACACATACATTCACGTCTATTCCTATCATCATCATCATCATCATGTTATAAACAAAATAGAATTAAATATGCATGAACATTAATAGCAAGAATATTGGATGACATGTTCAATGCACATTACAAGCATACATGCATAGAATCAGTCATGGCATTGGACTCAAGAAAAGTAAAAATAGTTTATTATTAGCCAATTAGTTTAGGTCTTGTTCCCTCACCTTTGCCTGAGTGTTGATCCTCTTTCAAACTTTAAAATCACTTTTATATCAATAGGAAAACCTAACAAGTCGATAGATTTTGGTTAGAAGTCATTCCAACACTTTTAGACTTGTTTTTAAGCACGGGTCGCAGGGTGGGTCGCAGGTAGGGTAGCAGTTTACTGCGACCCCCAGGGTAGGGTCGATGCCAGGGTCGGATGTTCCATCGACCCTGGGTGCAACCACCCCTTTCCTGGACTTCCCGAATACTGGGGGTCGATCCTATGGTCTGGTAGGGTCGATTCCCAATCGAGCCCACATGTGACCCCCCATGGGTTGAGTCAAAAATATCATTCTACAGTCCATTCTTTTAGGTTTGGGTCCTATAGCTTACTTCCACAATCCATTCTAGGCTTGTTCTATGGCTTAGAACTCTTGGTTTCTTCCTTACTTTGCCTATCATGATTTCTCCATGCATTTCATTGAAATCTTCCCATGGATGTATGATTTGGGTTTCTCCTAGACCATACCCTCTTCATGAACTATTCTAAGGTCTTAGATCATCAATGGAAATGTGCCCATACCTTAGGTTTGCTGAAATTCAGAGATTTCTCTGAATTCTTCACTTTGGTCTTCTTCTCCAACTTTCCTTCTCTTCTCCTTCTCTTCTCTTTCTCTCACTTTCAATTAGGGTTTCAAAAGGAGTGAAAAAGGCTTAGGGACGTCCTATTTATAGAGTAGAATCTCCCAAAATAAGTCCCATTGAGATTAGGAAGGAATCCCATTGAAATTTTGAAAGTTTCCTATTTACGGTTTCTGTCGGCAAACAGGGGGTCGATGAGGGGGTCGGAGATCCCGTCGACCCTCAGTTCTAAGTTGTTCGACCTCCAGTTAAAATATCAGGGGTCTGACTTCTTAGTGAGGGGGGTTGACCCTGCCTATCTAGGTATGCGACCCTGCCCTCCAATTTACTGTTTTTGGGTCAGTTTAGTACCTGGTTTCGCTATTTCCTTCATGCACTTGGTCCATTTGGCTCGACCATGATGGGTAGACCTGGTACAAGGTGGTAAGACCGGTTAGTTCGATACAGGTCTTACAACTCCCCCCTATATATAAAAATTTTGTCCTTGAAATTATACATACCTTCCGAGTCGAATAGATGAGGGTATTGCTTTTGCATAGCATTCTCTTCTTCCCATGTGATTTCTTCTATATCTCTGCTTCTCCAGGTGACTTTAACATAATAAATGTCATGGTTGCATAGTCGTTGCACCTTTCGGCTGTTGATTTTAGTTGGTGCTACTTCAAACGTTAAGTCATCCGTCAAATTAGGTAGATCTACTGTCAATACGTGCATTGGATCTCTGACATACTTCTTCAATAAGGAGATATGAAATACATCATGCACACTTGACATAGATGGTGGTAGTGCTAACTGGTAAGCCACTTTCCCATGCTTAGTTAGAATCTCATATGGTCCAACGTATCTCAGACTTAGGTTCCCTTTCTGTCCGAACCTTTTCAAACCTTGCATAGGTGACAGTTTGAGGAATACCTTATCACCTATGGCGAATTCAAGGTCTCATCATCTAGTATCTGCATATTGCTTCTGACGATTCTGAGCCATTCTTACTCTTTCCTTGATAATGTCGACTACTCGACATGTCTCTTCAACAAATTCCGGTCCAACAATACTACGTTCTCCAACTTCATTCCAAAACAAAGGAGTTCGATACTTCCTGCCATACAGTGCTTCATAGGGTGACATTTGTATAGTAGCCTGATAGCTATTGTAATAAGCGAACTCAATCAGTGGTAACTTTTCATCCCATGATCCTTTAAAATCAATTATACAAGCTCAGATCATGTCTTCTAGAATCTGAATGGTGCGATTGTCCGTCTGTCTGAGGATGGAATGTAGTACTGAACTTCAATGTTGTACCCATAGCCTTCTGCAATCCTTCTCAAAACTTTAAAGTAAATCATGGATCTCTGTCGGACACAATGCTTTCAGGTACACCGTGTAATCTGACAATGTTATCCACATACAGCTTAGCTAACCTCTCCAGTGTATATTGAGGTCATATAGCTATAAATCGAGCCGTTTTCTTCAGTCGGTCTGCAATCACCGAAACTGCATCAACTACTCGGGGAGTCAATGGTAACCCGGTGACGAAGTCCATAGTGATGCAATTCCATTTCCATGCTGGTTTCGGTAATGGCTGTAACAGTCCAGCTGGTCTTCATCGTTCAGCTTTAACCTTTTGACAATTTTGTCATTGAGACACGAACTTGGCTATATCTGCTTTCATTCCTCTCCACCAATATAATTTCTTTAGGTCATGATACATTTTTGTACTTCTAGGGTGTATCGAATAGGCGGTGGTATGGGCTTCCTTCATTAGTCGGTGTCTAATGTCTAAATTTTCTGTTTCGAGTACACATAATCTTCCTTTGTACTTCAGTACCCTTTCATCATCTAAGGTGAACTCAGGAATAGTTCTACCTTTTTCGATGTCTTCTTGTACCGTCCTTAGATAAGGGTCCGCTTTAATCACTGTTTTCACTTCCTCAAGTATATCAGGTACAATCTTCAATGTAGCAAACATATTTAAAAACTGATGAATAAACCCTTGGTTGGTTGATTCACCCAGTACATCTATCACAAACTGCTCGTTACCGTAATTGAACACTCTTCCGGTAGTACATATTGCAGCAGTGGTGCTAACCTCTTCTTGAGATTTCATCATTGCCTTTCTACTCAGTGTGTCAGCAACCACATTAGCTTTTCCCGGATTATACTAGATATCACAATCATAGTCTTTCAATAGTTCCAGCCATCTTCTTTGTCTCATATTCAACGCCTTCTGATTAAAGAGGTAAGTAACACTCTTATGATCTGATTTAATCTGAAATTTCTCTCCGTACAAGTAATGTCTCCATATTTTGACAGCATGTACTACTACCACTAATTCCAAATCATGAGTAGGATAGTTCTTCTCATGTGTCTTCAATTGTCTTGAAGCATAAGCAATTACTTGTTCTCCTTGCATAAGTACACATCCCAATCCCAGTCCTGACGCATCAGTGTACAAAATAAACGACTGTCCTGGAATCAGAATGGTCAAGATTGAAGCATATATCAATCTAGCCTTCAATGTTTGGAAACTCTTCTCGCAATTATCAGTCCACACAAACTTTTCACCCTTCTTAGTCAAACTGGTAAGAGGTACGGCAATTTAAGAATAGTCTTCCACAAATCGTCGATAATACCCAGCTAGACCTAAGAAAATTCTAATTTCTGCAACGCTCTTCGGTGCTTCCCACTTTACAATAGCCTCGATCTTGCTAGGATCCACTTTAATTCCTTCGGCGGATACAACATGGCCTAAAAAAGCGACTTCCTTTAGTCAAAACTCACACTTTGTAAATTTGGCGTAGAGCTTCTCCTTCTGTAATCGCTGCAGAGCGGCGTTTAGATTCTTTATATGAGTTTTCTCGTCTTTGGAGTAGACCAATATATCATCGATGAATACAATAACCGACGTATCCAACATATCGTGGAATACCCGATTCATAAGGTCCATAAAGGTTGCTGGTGCGTTCGTCAATCCGAAAGACATGACCAAAAATTCATAATGTCCATATCTGGTCCTGAATGATGTCTTGGGAATATCATCGTCCTTAATCTTCAACAGATGGTAGCCTGACCGAAGATCAATCTTGGAGAACACTTTGGCACCTTGCAACTGGTCGAACAGGTCATCGATCCGAGGCAATGGATACCAATTCTTGATTGTCAGTTTATTCAGTTCTCGGTAGTCTATACACAATCGAACGCTACCATCCTTCTTCTTCATGAATAATACTGGTGCTCCCCATGGTGATATGCTAGGTCGGATGTAACCCTTGTCCAGCAGTTCTTGTAGTTGTACTTTTAATTCTTTCAATTCAGTAGGAGCCATTCGATAAGGTGCTTTAGATATTGGTGTGGCTCTGGGTATCAGATCTATAACAATTAGGTGGTAATCCTGGTAGTTCTTCAAGAAATACATCTGGATAGTCACGCATGACATCAATATCCTCCATTCATGGTGCTTCTTTGGTAAGATCGACCATAGATACTAGATACCCAACTGCTCCTTTCTCAAGGCACTTCCTAGCCTTTAGTACAGAGAGTATGAGCTTTCCTTTACGGGGAAGTTTGGCTCTCGAAAAATTGAACTCTGCTCCTTCTTTGTCTTTAAATGTCAGATTCTTTTCGGCACACAATAGGTTTGCAGAATGCCGAGCTGACCAGTCCATTCCCAAGATGACGTCAAAGTCTGCCATCTCAAGTTGGATCAAGGTTGCATCCAGAGTCTTTTCGTCAATAAGAACTGGACATGGTCCGTAACCTTTTTCTAATTCCACTTCTAATCCCATAGGCAATCGTACAAGCAGTTTGTAGTCTAAGGATTTGAGGGATAAATTTAGCTTCTTTCCAAATGACACATATATAAAAGAATGAGTAGCTCCTAAATCAAAGAGTACTCTGGCGGGAATGCCATTAATAGGTACGATACCTGTGATTTGTTTTGATTTAGTCTACATGCTCACATAATGTAACACAAAATGATAAGATTCAGGTCATACCTGTGACCACATCAAGCGATGCGGCAGCATCCTCAGATGTAACCGCGTAAACTCTTCCTTGATGTAGTTGCTTTTGGGCTTAGGACACTTCCTTGCCATATATCCCAATTGCTGGCAGTTATAGCATTTTAACCCTTCATTATTTGGGCTTTGTTGCTGTTGAGCTGCTGAAGTAGTCTTGGCTGCAGCATTGAAACCTTGAGTACGGAAGGGTTTGAATACCTTGGTGTTTCCTCCGTTGTAAGAATTTCCATTTGGCCTTTTTATTCCTCTATTTTGAGCAAGGTAGCTCTCTTTCTAGCTCGACTCTATCACTCGAGCAATTTGTACAGCTTCATTGTAGATTTTCTTTTCAAGTCCAAGAACATGTTCATGTATGCTTCCCCTAAGTTCCATAACGAACCTTCGGGTCTTTGTATCTTCCACCTGCATACTGACTGGTGCAAAGAAAAACAGCTCCTCATAACGCTGTTGGTATGCATCGACAGTCATCTGTCCCTAATATAAACTCAGGAACTCCTTCTCCATGGAATCTCTGAAACTCCTAGGAAAATACTTCTCAAAGAATTCTTCCTTATATATATCCCAAGTCAATTGGGTGTGCTTTGTCATCAGATATGTCCATGTGGACTTCCACCAATGGTGTGCATCGCCTTTCAGCATAAACGTTGCACACAATACCTTTTCTTCTTCATTTACTGTCATCATCGTGAAGTTTCTCTCCATCTCATCGATCTAGTGTGCTGGCCACAATGGATCAGCTGGCTTACCACTATACTCCTCAGGCTTCATCTTCAGAAAATGCTCCACCAGTCTGGAGTGGTCCAGTTGATACGGAACATAAGCTCCATACATAGGTGGTAGGTATTGATATCCACCTGGAGCTACTTCAGGGTTTTGTACTTGAGCCTGCATGATGGAAGTCTGAGGTGCGTGGGGGACTGTATTACTTCACCCTGGTACAGTGCTTGCCTGTCCTGCTGGCATCGGTGTCGTCTGTGCAGTGGGAAAGGTCATGCCTATGGTAGCTTGCATAGTAGCTTGTGCCTGTTGTATTTGCTGCAGCTGTTGGGCCAAATTCATTAATACTGTAGCCAGGTCTGTAGGTGGAGCTGGCAGATTTGTAGGATTTGTCTACCCATTAATTACGGACGGTGTCGTGTTCGTATTCTCCTGTGTTTCTGGGTGTATCTGGTTGTCTTCCCCACAGGTGGTGGGGGTGGGATAGAGTTACTGCTTTGTCTGGTCACTCTACGTCCAGCCATTATTTGTTCTGGTAGTGGGAATGCCTGAAAATTAGAGAATACATGAGGCGCAATCATTACATACTTCATTCTCATAGTTTAAATCCACTAGCCAATGAAAATTTCAAATTTTTCAAATCATTCTGTCGAAAATACTGTATTTTTCACTGCAGGGTTGATGGTGGGGGTCGATGGATGTCCGACCCTCAGTATGCGACCCTAAGAATCACTAATTCTTACCGAGAGCCGGGGGTCGATGAGGGGGTCGATGGATGTCCGACCCAGGGTTCGACCCCTGGTTCTCTGTCAGATCACCGAGAGCCGAGGGTCGATGAGGGGGTCGGAGGGGGGTCAGATGTTTTGGTCGAATTCTCCGACACTCGGACTAAAATCAGGTTTTTATTCCTGATTTTGAATCCATTTCTCATTCTTCCTCCTCCTTTCCGACTCGGCTCATCCCTCTGAGTTGCTACAGTGCCAACTTGGACTCATTGGTGCTATTTGCTTCTTATTTCGACGTCTACTCCTCGTCTATAGGTATGTTCTCTACATTTTCATGTTTTTAGGTTTTCTTAACTAGGTTTTTGCTCATTTAACTCGTTTTCTTTAAATTAAACATTTTCCAACCGTAAAAATTTGATTTTTATTGGGGTTTTTTGTTTTTAGTGACTCAATGGATGAAAGCCCTCAAAATATTTGAGTTTCATCGGTTGGTTATCGAGAAACTTGAAATTTCCCATTTTTGCCCTAATTTGTCGAAATTTTTGAATTTCTTGAAATTTCTTCAATTTCGATCTCTTTAGATGAAATTTCCAACTGTATGAGTCTTGCAGGATTGTTTAAAACCTTTATAAGTCCTCCTGTCCACGTATATGGGTGAAAAGTGAGGCTTTTGACCAATTTACGTCGTTATACTGCCAAAATTTTTGGGTTTTTCATCCTTACTAAACCAATATCTATTTTTCTTTGTTTTTGCAGATACTATGGCTCGTACCAAAGTACCCAGGGTACATGACCCAGTCCGCTTCCATTCTAACGAGGCGGAGACACAGTATGCCCGCTATTCTCGTAAGAAGGTAGAGGGAGGTCGCCGGGTAGACTTGGCTAGCCTGGCCTTATTCGATGTGGAGAGGGCTTTTGGTGACATGGGTTGGCTTCCTGTGATCACCTATGATGCCTGCACTCGACCGGATTTGGTGAGACAGTTTTACTGTAATCTCCGGGTGGTGGGAGATTACAACAATACCAAGAGGGGTAGAGAGCTCCGGATCACCAACTACGACAAGGGGGTCGAGATTTCATTTGATTATCCGCAGCTAGCCGACTTGTTGGGCATTTCATATGACGCCCCTTGGTGTTCTGTGCCCCTGGAGAGCCTCAATTCTTTTCATTGGAGATGAGAGCTGAGATTGACCGTCAGATCATCAGAGAGGATCGCTGGGAGATGAAAGCGATCTACCTTCGTCCAGAGCCTCGGGTGTACTGCAAGATTATTCAGTACAACCTGATACCTCAGAGTGGGCACTACGAGAGGATCACCCAGTTGACCCAGTATCTGTTGTATTGTATCTGTACTAGGCAGCCCATCTACCTTCCTTACATCATCATGCGGACGATGATCAGCGCTACGTTGCCCGATCACACTGGCAACTTGCCTTATGGACGCATGATCTCTATGCTACTGACCCGCCTGGGTGTTGACATGACGGATGAGAGGATTCAGGAGAAATCCTTCAAATCACCTTTAGATTGGGAGGCCATATGTAAGATGGGCATGTGGGATGCCAAGGTCAGTGACGAGGAGAGGAACGCTCTGGTGCGTCCACGTACTCGAGTGGAGATGGTTGACGCTGAGGCAGCAGCAGCAACCGTTGGAGCAGGGGTTCATGGGGGTGATGATGATTGTACATGGATGTGGATGCCATACCTCCTCCATCACCTACTCATGCTACAAGAGTTGGTTCTTCTTATGCAGCTGGTCCTTTACATGCAGCTGATCCTTCGTATGCACCTTCGGACGACATGATGGGGATATTGCATGAGATCTGAGAGGCTCAGCACATGTCTGATTTGAGGATGGGAGAGCTTTTAGATGCTCAGCGCTTGTTCGATCATCGGGTGGGAGAGCTTCTGGTTGCTCAGCGCATGTCAGATCAGCGGGTGGGAGAGCTTCTGGATGCTCAGCGCTTGTCGAATCAGCGGGTGGGAGAGCTGAGGGATGCTCAGCGCGTGATTGACCAGTGGGTGGCTGATCTCACAGCTAGTCTCCAAACGGCCCAGACTCAGATAGCTTGGTTGACCAGAGTCTATGTTGAGGATTATGACAGAGACCGCGAGGCACCGCCTCCCCCATCAGCTCTAGCTTCTTGATGTATTATCATTTTATCTTTCTTTTTGTACTTCAGAGTAACTGTCCGGGTTATGGACCGTACTCTGCTTTAGACTTGTATGTATATACGTTTGTTCTTCTTTCGAGTGTATATAAATTTGTTTCTCATTTAATAGATGCATTATTCTCTTTCAATTTTGTCTCAAACAATACAGATGCTTATGGTGTGTTATTATTACAGCTTTTAATTTTTTTATCCTATCTCAATTCACGAACTTGTATGGAAGTATACTGGTTTCACAGACAGGGCCTAAGAGCTCTGATACTAAGTTTTCACACCCCAATTCTACACCATTCAGAATGGTGTGATGAACCGCTAATAAACCAACGGTTCAACCAGGATCTCTAATAGGCTGTGTCCATTGAAAGTAAACCATACACATCCACAACCATAATCAGAATAAATACACAATAGCGGAAGTCTTAATAATAAATGAACTGAGGAATCTAACTGTGATAATCATAAATAAAATATCAAGTTATGTTGTATCAACCGAGACATAAGTAAAAAAAGTATCAATTATATTTCCTTAATAATTCAAATGAAAATCTAATAAAAAACGCACGCATTGCACTCGCATGAAGACTCATGCGGTTCCACCAAGTCCCCGTACACAGAAGCATTCATATAGTCTTCCTCCGTGGTACCTGCATCATCAACTAAAAATATTCGACGTCAAAAAGGGTGAGCACACATCACGGCTCAGTGAGAAAATAAAACAATGCAACAAACATATGCATGCATTCAATTCATATATGTGGTCTGGTTTATAAGTTTGCAATGTGCTATAGAAAGGTTCGGTAACCGCCGCACCTCTATACACGAGTGTGTGAATCCGCCCAAAGGTTAACGTTTATTGTCGTCCCACATGCACCCACTATGGAATAGAGATAGAGCTAAAGTGCTTAGGACCACACCGTATCACACTTCCCCTGATACTCAACCCATACCAACATGTAAGCCCCTGCTGGCGAGGGCTTGCAAACTGGGCTCACAACTAACCAATCCTAATGTCAAACAGTGTACCTATGGCCTCACCCCAGAATCCCTCAATACGTCCATAGAGATAGAGCTAAGGCCCCCCGACAGAGTCGAACATTACACGGTCCTAGACCACCTCTCCTGATACCCTACGACGTAATAATTCTGCTAAGGTAATGGCAATACGATGATGTCAGTAGACAAGACTTGAGTAGAGATAGAGCTAGAGTCTAGTGACCAGGCTGAACCACAATGTCACATTTCCCCCTTGATACTCCACTCGCATCAAGCACACTAACCACACACATACATTCACATGTCTATTCCTATCATCATCATCATCATCATGTTATAAACAAAATAGAATTAAATATGAATGAACATTAATAGCAGGAATATTAGATGACATGTTGAATGCACATTACAAGCATACACGCATAGAATCAGTCATGGCATTGGACTCAAGAAAAGTAAAAATAGTTTATTATTAGCCAATTAGTTTAGGTCTTGTTCCCTCACATTTGCTTGAGTGTTGATCCTCTTTCAAGCTTTAAAATCACTTTTATATCAATAGGAAAACCTAACAAGTCGATAGATTTTGGTTAGAAGTCATTCCGACACTTTTAGACTTGTTTTTAAGCACGGGTCGCAGGGTGGGTCACAGGTAGGGTAGCAGTTTACTACGACCCCCAGGGTAGGGTGATGCCAGGGTTGGATGTTCCATCGACCCTGGGTGCGACCACCCCTTTCCTGGACTTCCCGAATACTGGGGGTCGATCCTGTGGTCTGGTAGGGTCGATTCCCAATCGACTCCACATGCAACCCCCCGTGGGGTAAGTCGAAAATATCATTCTCCAGTCCATTCTTTTAGGTTTGGGTCCTATAGCTTACTTCCACAATCCATTCTAGGCTTGTTTTATGGCTTAGAACTCTTGGTTTCTTCCTTACTTTGCCTATCATGATTTCTCCATGGATTTCATTGAAATCTTCCCATGGATGTATGATTTGGGTTTCTCCTAGACCATACCCTCTTCATGAACTATTCTAAGGTCTTAGATCATCAATGGAAACGTGCCCATACCTTAGGTTTGCTGAAATTCAAAGATTTCTCTAAATTCTTCACTTTGGTCTTCTTCTCCAACTTTCCTTCCCTTCTCCTTCTCTTTTCTTTCTCTCACTTTCAATTAGGGTTTCAAAAGGAGTGAAAGAGGCTTAGGGATGTCCTATTTTAGGAGTAGAATCTCTTAAAATAAGTCCCATTGAGATTAGGAAGGAATCCCCTTGAAATTTTGAAAGTTTCCTATTTACGGTTTCTGTCGACAAACAGGGGGTCGATGAGGGGGTCGAAGATCCCGTCGACCCTCAGTTCTAAGTTGTTCGACCCCCAGTTAAAATATCAGGGGTCTGACTTCTTAGTGAGGGGGGTCGACCCTGCCCTCCAATTTACTATTTTTGGGTCAGTTTAGTACCTGGTTTTGCTATTTCCTTCACGCACTTGGTCCATTTGGCTCGACCATGATCGGTAGACCTGGTACAAGGTGGTAAGACCGGTTAGTTTGATACGGGTCTTACAGTTGAGACAACCAGTCTATTCCTAGGATGACATCAAAGTTTACCATCTCAAGTCGACTCCGATTGCATCCAAATTCTGTCCATCCATATGATTTGGACATTGTTCGTAACACTCATCCCATACAACATCTAGTCCAAAAGGGCTTGAACTAGAAAATCTGGTGTAACGGTCTTAAGAGCTTGTCTAGTTTCTTCATCTCTTATGATTTTCAAAGACTATCGCTAATAATCTCATATCTTGAAAAGTTCATTAGCTTATATTTTCTTTATCACTTCTGTTCTATCCTGATCTCTCTTTCATATACCTCAAAAAAATATCATATGATTGTTACTTCATATCCCAAGTCTATCTATAAGCATTAGGGTATATGCTTATAATTTCATTAATCCAACCAAACTCTTTTGGTCTTTACTTAATCATCTCACTCGACATTTGGCATAACCCAGTATTACCTATACTAATCTGAATGCTATCAATGCCACAATTTTGACTTTATCCTTGTATCCACTCTTAGATTTGCTTTTAGGAATCTTCTGCTTTGTCAAAATTCATACCGATATAACCATCTTTAACTTTACTTGAGTGTTATCTACTCTTTCCTAGTAACTTCTTGATAGTTTTCACTTTTTGCTCATGCACTCTTTTATAGACATGGCTCATATCCATCAAATCAGTAATCTCAAAATAGATTCTCCATTACTTCATCTGAGGTTCATTGGCTATAGAATCAAATCTGAATTTAATCATCTTACTTCCCATAATTCCATTATCACTAAACAGCTTTTCAATGGATGTCGAGAAATATAAGAATTAGAATGTTTATCCAAAACAATTCATTTTTTTCTTTCAATTTAGTATGACGACAAACACTTTCTTTATCTAATGAACTTATGTTTAAAGGATCAAGAGTAAATCTATGGTAATCCAACCGGCATTAAAAGGTCGTTAAGTTGCACGGTGCTCCAAATACATAGAAATAGAGGTTTTAAAATTCGTAACCTCAAGGTTATAGGTTGTATCAAGTACATAATGCCATTGGTCAAGGCACTATAAAAATAAATCTGGAGAAAGTTTTGGTACATCAATAAATCAAGTATAAATCAGAAGATGTACGCTCAACATGATTAAACATTTAACTGTTCATATCTCTGTTCATGTTGTCGATCATGAGAGTGGCTCAATTTGGTATAATCAGGACTAATACTAAAGAAACAATATCTATAACTCCATTTGATAGGTTAAATCAAGAAGGTATCCTGTCAGGACACGAGAATTTAAAATCTGGTATGTGCATCCTCTATAATCATAAGAGTAAGTCAATAATGCACCGCATCCTATATAAACCTATCTATTTAGAAGGCCACAATAGATTTGATCCTCTGCTGAAAACGTTTAAGGCTTCGTCTTCAAAAAAAATTCCTCAATCCTTGGTCGGATCATTGTGTCATGATGCAGCTATCCCATACATTGGTGGCTGATAAGGGTAACCACCATGATACACTGCTTGTTGTGCACCAAGCTTCTGCACTGGGATGTGCATTACTAGGACTTACTATGTGGTAGGCACTGTGTTACAAGTAACAGGTGTTGGGGGTACAGTGTTGCTACCAATTGGTACCGCACTTGGTCTGACTCGGAGGTGTTGATGTAACATTGGCAACTTGGGTAGTCCAGGTGATTGGCTGGAGTGGCCTAGTTGTTCACCTCCTTTGATTTGCCCCAATCTGATTATCATTATTTAGCATCTGCTTAGATGAGTTTTCACTACTCGTTCTTGACCCAGATAGTGGTGGGGGTCAAGTTCCAACATCTTCTTAATGCTCAATAGGTAACGGATCAGCTTGTGGTGGATCTCACTTAGAGTCTCCACGTTACCCAGGAGTATAGCTTTATCTTCTTGTAGTTACTCTTATTCTTAGTCTATGGCCATTGTTCTTTTATCTCTGTTGCATTCAGCCTTAGATCTTTCCCTTTATCTCTACAGGGATTTTGGGCATTACTAACCATTTTCCTTCTTCCTCTGTCATACATCGAGTTTCACATCTTGTGAGTACCAACTCGATATTTCAATCTCTTCTCTTTCTGTTTGAGTGTATATATATGGTTCCGACCTTAGATAGTATCTATATTATTTGTTTATCGGGTACATTTTTGTCTTGTTTGGGGGTTTTTTTTGGTTCCACCTTTAATATGTTCATTATTGTCTTGTTTAAGTTCTGTCTCAACCAACACAGTTTCTTATGGTGTGTTTGCATTAAAGCTTTTAATTTATCCTAACTCAATTCATGGACTCTAGTGAAAGTATTCAGGTTTCATGGGAAAGGCCTGAGAGCTCTCATACCAAGTTGTCACACCCAAATTCTGTACTAACCAAAATGGTGTGATGAACCGTCAATAAACCAACGGTTCAATCGGGATCTCGAATAGGCTATGTCCACGTTGTTAAACCAAAACACATTCCACATTAATCAGAGGTAATAAAGTAAATAGCGGAAGTCTTACAGATAATGAATTGAGGTCTAGTCATGATAAATAAGTAGTATTCCATTTATCTCCAAGTAACCAAAACATAATTTAATACATATTACAATATCCAAATACGGAAATTAAACACTAAGCGTATCCATAGTTGAAACGCTAGCTTAAAAAAACACAACAGTCCTCCGTAGCTTGCTCATCATAGCAGCCACATGTTCATATGTTGGCGTGTTGACATAATCTTCAACCGTAATACCTACAACATCAGAAACTGAAAAGAATTTCATGCACGACGGTTAGCTCTCCAACTTGAGCTCAGTGAGAAAACAAAACAATGCAACAAACATATGCATGCATTTAATTCATATCTGTGGTCTGGTTTATAGTTTGCAATGTGCTATAAAATGGTTCGGTGGCCGCCTCACCTCTATACACGAGTGTGTAAAGCCGCCCAAAGGTTAACATTTATTGACGTCCCACATGCACCCACTATGGAATAAAGATAGATCTAAAGTGCTTTGGACCACACCGCATCACACTTCCCCTGATACTCTACCCATACCAATATGTAAGCCCCTGCTGGCGAGGGCTTGCTGGGCTCGCAACTAACCAATCCTAATGTCAAACAGTGTACCGAAGGCCTCACCCCAACATCCCTTAATACGTCCATAGAGATAGAGCTAAGGCCCCCCGGCAGAGTCGAAGACTACACGGTCCGAGACCACCTCCCCTGATACCTTACAACGTAATAGTTCTGCTAAGGTAATGGCGATACGACGATGTCAGTGGACAAGACTTGAGTAGAGATAGAGCTAGAGTCTGGTGACCAGGCTGAACCACAATGTCACGTCCTCCCCCTGATGCTCCACTCACATTAAGCACACTAACCACACACATACATTCACATGTCTATTCCTAGCATCATCATCATCATGTTATAAATAAAATATAATTAAATATGCATGAACATTAATAGCAAGAATGTTGGATGACATGTTGAATGCACATTACAAGCATACACGCATAGAATCAGTCATGGCATTGGACTCAAGAAATAAAAATAGTTTATTATTAGCCAATTAGTTTAGGTCTTGTTCCCTCACCTTTGTTTGAGTGTAAATCCTCTTTCAAGTTCTAAGAATCACCTTTATATCAATAAGAAAATCTAATAAGTCGATAGATTTTAATTAGAAGTCATTCCGACAATTTTAGGCTTACTGTTAAGCTAGGGTCGTAGGACGGGTCGCAGGTAGGGTCGCAGGTTTCTACGACCCCCAGGGGTAGGGTCGATGCCAAGGTCAGATGTTCCATCGACCCTGGGTGCAACCACCGCATCCCTGGACTTCTCGAATGCTGGGGGTCGATCCTGTGGTCTGGTAGGTCGATTCCCAATCGACCCCACGTGCGACCCCCCGTGGTTTGAGTTGATTTTTCCATTCTACAGTCCATTCTTTCATGTTTGGGTCCTTTGGCTTACTTTTATAGTCCATTCTATGATTATTCTATGGCTCAAAAATCCGAGTTACTCACTTTTCATAGTTTTCCATGATTTCCATTGGAATTCATCCATGGATGGATGGTATTAGGGTTTCTCCTAACCTAACTTCATCATAATCTATTCTAACTTTCAATTCAGATAGGGATTGAGGTTCATACCTTTTGTAGTCTAAGTTTCAAAGATTTCTCTGAGCTTCTTCTTCTTCCTTAGCCTTTTCTTCAAGTTTTCCTTCTCTTGTTCTCTTCCTTCTCTTCTCCTTCTCTCACTCTTAATTAGGGTTCTAAAAGGAGTGAAAGAGGCTTAGGGATGTCCTATTTATAGAGGAAAACCTCCCAAAACAAGTCCCATTGAGTTTAGGAAAGGCCCCATTCGAAATTAGAAAAGTTTCCTAATTTTCGGTTCGTGCTATTTTTTTTTTTTTCCTAGGGTCGATGCTAGGGGGTCGATGGGGGGGTCGGACAATCCGAGACCCCTGCGACCCCCCGACCAAAAGTCAGGGATTGGACTTCTTTTGAGGTGGGGGTCAACCCTTCCTGTTTGGGCATGCAACCCTACCATCATTTTGACTATTTTTGAGTAAAATTTCATATTGGGTCTTGGTTTTCTCCACACACTTGGTCCACTTGGCTCGACCATGATATGTAGATTGGTCACGACACGAAATGCAAGGTTAGACCGAGTTCATGGCGTGCGGGTCTTACAGCTACCCTACCTGCGACCCGTCCTGTGACCCTCCCTTAACAGCAAGCCTAAAATTGTCAGAGTGAATTCAAATAAAATCTATCGACTTGTTAGGTTTTCCTATTGATATAAAAGTGATTCTTAAAGCTTGAAAGAGGATCTACACTCAAGCAAATGTGAGGAAACAAGACCTAAACTAATTGGCTAATAATAAACTGTTTTTTTATTTCTTGAGTCCAATGCCATGACTGATTCCGTGCATGTAAGCTTGTAATGTGCATTCAACATGTCATCCAATATTCCTGCTATTAATGTTCATGCATATTTAATTCTATTTTATTTATAACATGATGATGATGATGATGATGCTAGGAATAGACATGTGAATGTATGTGTGTGGCTAGTGTGCTTGATGCGAGTGGAGCATCAGGGGGAGAACGTGACATTGTGGTTCAGCATGGTCACTAGACTCTAGCTCTATCTCTACTCAACTCTTGTCCACTGACATCATCGTATCGCCATTACCTTAGCAGAACTATTACGTCGTAGGTTATCAGGGGAGGTGGTCTCAGACCGTGTGGTCTTCGACTTTGCCGGGGGGCCTTAGCTCTATCTCTATGGACGTATTGAGGGATGCTGGGGTGAGGCCTTGGGTACACTGTTTGACATTAGGATTGGTTAGTTGCGAGCCCAGTTTGCAAGCCCTCGCCAGCAGGGGCTTACGTGTTGGTATGGGTAGTGTATCAGGGGAAGTATGATGCGGTGTGGTCCTAAGCACTTTAGCTTTATCTTTATTCCATAGTGGGTGCATGTGGAACGACAATAAACATTAACCTTTGGGCGGCTTCACACACTCGTGTATAGAGGTGAGGTGGCCACCGAACCTTTCTATAGCACATTGTAAAATTATATACCAGACCACAGATATGAATTGAATGCATGCATATGTTTGTTGCATTGTTTTGTTTGCTCACTGAGCCGTGATGTGTGCTCACCCTTTCGACGTCGAATATTTTTAGTTGATGATACAGGTACCATTGTGGAAGATTATATGAATGCTTCTGTGTACAGACACGTTGCTGCAATGGAGGCTGAAGACATAGTGGAGACGCATGACTCCTCATGCGAGTGCAACTCATGCATTTTTTATTAGATTTTTATTTAAACTATTAAAGAAATGTAATTTGATATTTTATTTATGTCTCGGTTGATACAACATAATTTGATATTTTATTTATGATTATCACAGTTAAATTCCTCAATTCATTTAATATTAAGACTTCCGCTATTGTGTATTTATTCTGATTATGGTTGTGGATGTGTATGGTTTAATTTAAAAGGACACAGCCTATTACAGATCCTGGTTGAACCATTGGTTTATTAGCGGTTCATCACACCGTTCTGAATAGTACGGAATTGGGGTGTGACAGACCCCACAGAATACAAGACACCAAACCCAATAGCTTTATACAAGAAGAAAGAGAGTGGGGAACAAGACTCGACGTCTAATGCGTTGTCTCTACGCAATCGGAATCCTCCTTAAATGGTGTTTGCTGAGTAAAGCCTAGTAAGTATTGCAAGAAATGCATGTTGGAATCTACGAATGTAAGGTAATAATAGTCCAAGCAGTACGTCTACAGAATTCTTTAATGGTTAACTATTTAAAAAATAAAAAAATTTCTATGATTTTTCATTTGAATTGATTTTGGCACTGAATAATAGCAAGCATGACAAAAGAAAACAACAGTCAGAAGTTCTTGGATGCAGAGACCATCCCTTTGTTGTAGTCACCGAGTTTATCATTTCCTTCAAAGATGTAATATTTTTCGATTAACATTTTGCTTGAGATCTCTTGGACTGTGTGGGCTACACACACAAGAATCAAGATCTCCATCGCGAAATATGAATTGACTATACCACCGAAATGTCACAACAAAATGGCAATTCTAGTTCTAGAATCAGCCGAGGAGATAAGAAATAAGTCAAAACCAATAAACATGAAAGGCTTAAACTTTAATGGTGGTTCATAGGTGAGCACAATCTCTTAAATTCCCATTAAAATGTTGTCGTTTTCTTTATCCATTTTTGGATACTTATTTGTACATTGTGGTGACATTACGAAGAAACTTATCTCGTTAAAAAGAAAAATAAAAAGGAAAAATTTTTCATACTACCCAAATAGTTTATCAATCATCACCTACCGTTCACAGGATTTTGACATCATCAACTATTATCCCAAATATTGATGCCATTAATCATAAAGCCCAGTCCTTTAATAAACTTCCATTAAATAATGATGTCAGCTCAAATCAATTTTTTGATGAATATGAAAGCCATTAAAAGGAGATTGACATACCTCTTGGTCCTAGTCCGAGGAATATCAAATCAGCCACTACAGAAGTGTTCAAAGTATTCGATGCCATTGCCGTTAAGTTTCTTGTAATGCCTTCGTCGATGGGTTCAGGGACTGACTTCTGGTTTCTCAGTCTCTCTTCAGGTTTTACGAATGGATGGATTAACATAAATCTATCTTGAAACCAGAGTCCCTCTCTTATATGCCTCCTTGTAACTGTCTCCCATCAAGATAGTTACAGGTGATGGCGGGTCCCACTTTGCACACATGTCAGACTGACATGGCAATAGGGCCACATCAATCCAACATTCTCCCACTTGGTCCATATTATCACAAGTCAAGTGAGTGTAATGTTTTGCTTTCGTTGTACGATCGTACATGAACTTAAATTCCTTAAACATTCACGATGAAAATTTCAATTCATGGATCATGGCGGTACATGTCCAGTATGTCAATCACTTCCGTCCATATATTACAATGAATTGTCATTTTCACGATGAATCCTAATGTGGGTAATCCCAAAAATTCAGTGAATTAATCCCACAATCAATTCAGAATCAACCCCAAGGTCAATTCGAGGGTACAATTCTTAATGCCCTTTGGACTCTATGGGCTTCTGTCATTTTCAAGAAATTAATAGCGCTTACATTATAAAAAATAGAAAAATAATTAGGTTCAAAAAACATCAACTTAAGGTTGCAACATTTCAAATAAACATCAGACACTGAAACGATGTAAGCCCATACATCCCACATGTTTTTCAAAGACATTAGGTGGGAGCCCTTTAGTAAAAGGGTCAACTATCATCTCTAAGGTACCAATATGTTCTATAGAAACACGATGATCCCGAACATCCTCTTTGACAATAAAATACTTAATTTCAATGTGTCTACATCAACTCACAGAGCATGTGTTGTTAGAGAACTTAACTGCCGAGGTGTTGTCACAGTAAATCTATATTGGTCTTTCAATAGACGGAATAACTTGGAGGTCTGTAACAAAATGACGTAACCACGATGCGTGAGAGACTGCCTCATAGCATACCACTACTTCTGCCTCCATCATAGAAGATGCAGTCTTTGGTTGTTTTACACTTTTCCAGGAT
>CM053276.1:90185884-90273945 GCA_028583415.1 Protea cynaroides | reverse complement strand
CGAGATCCTGGTTGAACCGTTGGTTTATTAGCGGTTCATCACACCATTCTGGTTAGACCAAAATTGGGGTGTGACAGGCGGTGCCTCATGGTCTCTGTCATAATCCTCAGCATAGACTCTAGTCAACCAGGCTACCTGAGTTTGGGTCGTCTAAGGACTAGCTGTGAGACCAGCCAACCGTTGATCAGTCACGAGCTGAGCACCCAAAAGCTCCTCCATACGCATATCTGGCCGGCGCTGAGCATCTATGAGCTCTCCCATCCTCATGTCAGATATGCGCTAGGCGTCTAGTAGCTCATCCACTCTCACACACTGAGCCTCTAGTAACTCCCCCATCCTCAAATCAGATCTGCGCTGAGCCTCTCTGATCTCATGCAATATCCCCATCATATCAGAAGGTGGGTGTGAAGGACCAGCCGCATAAGAAGTAATAGCTCCAGCAGCATATCTAGGTGAAGGAGGTGGTATGGAGTCCACATCCATGTACAGACGGTCATCATCACCAATAGGCTCCCCATGAACTCCAGCGGCTGCTGCTGCTGCCTCAGCGTCAGCCATCTCTACGTGAGTGCGAGGGCGCACCATCACGTTCCTCTCCTCATCACTGACTTGGGCTATATATAAAGAAGCTTTCTTTGAGAAGTACTTTCCCCGAAGCTTCAAAAATTCTATGGAGAAAGAGTTCCTGAGTTTATATCAGGGACAGATGTTCGTGGATGCATATCAACAGCGTTATGAGGAGCTGTTTTTCTTTGCACCACAACATGCAAGAAGAAGACACTAAGACCCGTAGGTTTGTCACGGGACTTAGAGGAAGCATCAGAGAGCATGTTCTAGGTTTGGAGAAGAAAATATATAATGAAGCTGTGCAAATTGCTCGAGTTATAGAATCGAGCCAGAAGGAGAATTATTTCATGCAAAATAGAGGTATAAAAAGGCCAGCTGGAAATGCTTATAACGGAGGGAATAACAAGACATTCAAACCCTTCCATGCCCAAGGCTTTACTGCTGCACCCAAGACTACCCCAGTAGCTCAACAACAACCAAAGCTAAATACTGAAGGTCCAAAATGTTATAACTGCAATCAAGCAGGGCATATGGCAAGGGAGTGTCCTAAGCCCAGGAAGCAGCTACATCAAGGACGAGTTTATGCTGTTACATCTGAGGATGTTGCCGCATCACCCGATGTGGTCACAGGTATGACTGAAACCTTTTAAGTTGTATTACATTGTGTGAGTATGTAGACTAAGTTAAAATAAATCACAGGTATTGTACCTATAAATGACATACCCGCCAAAGTACTCTTTGACTCAGGAGCTACTCATTCTTTTATATCTGTGTCATTTGGAAAGAAGTTGAATTTACCCATCAAAACATTAAACTACAAACTACTTGTACGGTCACCGATGGGGTTAGAAGTAGAGTTAGAAAAAGGTTATGGGCCATGTCCAGTTCTCATTGGTGAGAAAACCTTAGAAGCAACCTTGATCCAACTTGGGATGGCAGACTTTGACGTCGTCTTGAGAATGGACTGGTTAGCTCGGCATTCTGCGAACCTATTATGCGCCGAAAAGAAGCTAACATTTAAAGACAAAGAAGGAGCAGAATTCAGTTTTGCGGGAACCAAACTTCCCCGTAAACGTAAGCTCAGACTCTCAGCACTAAAGACTAAGAAGTGCCTTGAGAAAGGAGCATTCGGGTATCTAGTGTCAGTGGTCGACCTCACCAAAGAAGCACTACGGATGGAAGATATTGATGTCGTGCGGGACTACCCTGACGTATTTCCTGAGGAACTACCAGGATTACCACCCGACCGAGCCACAGAGTTTGTGATAGATCTTATACCTGGAGCCGCACCAATATCAAAAGCACCTTATCGAATGGCTCCTACTGATCTAAAGAAACGGAAAGTACAACTACAAGAACTACTGAACAAGGGTTATATTCGACCCAGTATATCACCATGGGGAGCGCCAGTATTGTTCGTAAAGAAGAAGGACGGTAGCGTTCGATTATGTATCGACTACTGGGAGTTGAACAAACTGACAATCAAGAATCGATATCCACTACCTCGGATCGATGACTGGTTCGATCAGTTGCAAGGAGCAAAAGTATTTTCTAAGATCGATCTTCGGTCAGGCTACCATCAGTTGAAGATTAAAGATGGTGATATTCCTAAGACAGCTTTCAGGACCAGATATGGACATTATGAATTCGTGGTCATGTCTTTTGGATTAACAAACGCACCAGTAACTTTCATAGAACTTATGAACCGGGTTTTCCACGATATGTTGGATACGTCGGTAATTGTATTTATTGATGATATATTGGTATATTCCAAGGACAAGGAAACCCATATAAAGAATCTAAACGCCACTCTACAGCGTTTAAGGAAAGAGAAGCTGTATGCAAATTCACCAAGTGTGAGTTTTGGCTAAGTGAAGTCGCCTTCCTAGGCCATGTAGTATCCGCTGAAGGAATCAAAGTGGATCTCAGCAAGATCGAGGCTATTGTAAAGTGGGAAGCACCAAAGAGCGTTGCAGAAATTAGAAGTTTTCAGGGTCTAGCTGGTTATTATCGGCGATTTATGGAAGACTATTCCTGGATTGCCGTACCTCTCACCAGTCTGACTAAGAAAGGTGAAAAGTTTGTGTGGACGGATAAATGGGAGAAGAGCTTTCAAACCTTGAAGACCAGATTGATATCCGCTCTGATTTTGACTATTCCGGTTCCATGACAGCCATTTGTCTTGTACACTGATGCGTCAGGACTGGGATTAGGATGTGTGCTTATGCAAGGAGAACAAGTAATTGCTTATGCCTCAAGACAGTTAAAGACACATGAGAAGAATTATCCCACTCATGATTTGGAGTTAGCGGTAGTGGTACATGCTATCAAGATATGGAGACATTACCTATACGGAGAGAAGTTCCAGATTAAATCGGACCACAAAAGTTTTACTTATCTATTTAATCAAAAGGAGTTGAATATGAGACAAAGAAGATGGCTGAAACTATTGAAAGACTATGATTGTGATATCCAGTATCATCCAGGGAAAGCTAATGTAGTAGCGGATGCATTGAGTAGAAAGGCAATGATAAAATCTCAAGGAGAGGTTAGCACATGTAAGACCCGTATCAAACTAACCCGATCTTACCACCTAGAACCAGGTCTACCCATCATGGATGAGCCAAATGGACCAAGTGCGTGAAGGAGATCATGATCCAAGGTATTAAATTGACCCAAAAACACTTAAATTAAGGGGAGGGTCGCATACCCAGCAAGGGAGGGTCGGACCCCCCAAGACAGAAGTCAGACCCCCAGTTTTACATGGGGGGTCAGACACTTTAGGAACCAGGGGTCGACGGGATCTCCGACCCCCCTATCGACCCCTGGTACTTGGTAAATCTGAAAATTAGGAAAGTTTCCTAATTTCGATGGGATTCCTTTCAAATCTAAATGGGACTTATTTTAGGAGTTTCTACTCTATAAATAGGACGTCCCTAAGCCTCTTTTCCTCCTTTTACAACCCTAATTGAATTGAGAGAAAGAGAAGAGAAGGAAGAGAAGGAAAAGAAAAGGAAAGAAGAGAAGAAGGCCAAGGGAGAAGAGTTGCAGAGAAGGAGTATTCTTCTCAAGTATGGATACTAATTCCATGAATTGCTAAAGACCTTAGGATAGATAATGAAGAGAGTATGATATCAGAGAAACCCAAACCATCAACCTATGGTTAGGTTTTCATGAAAAACCATGGGGGGAAATCATGAAAGCCATATAGGTGGTAGAATCATGGTTCTAGACCATAGAACATGTGTAGAATGGATTATAGGAGCAAGCCATAGGACCCCAAACACGAAGAATCGACTGAAGGAAGAAAATTGACCAAAACCCACAGGGGGTCGCATGGGGGGGCGATGGCCAATCGACCCTACCAAACCCTGACCATCGACCCCTAGTGTTTGGGAAGTCCAGAATAGGGGTGGTCGCACCCAGGGTCGATCATTACTCCGACCCTACCTCTGACCCCCAGTTAACAGAGTGATTTTTAAATTCAGAATTAATTCTAATTAAATTCTATCGACTTTGTTAGGTCTTCTAGCAATATAATAACAATATAAAGGTGATCTTAAAGCTTGTAAGAGGATCTATTAGCAAGCTAAGGTGAGGAAACATAACTCTAAACTAATTGGTTAATAATAAATTGTTTTCTCTTTTCTTGAGTCCAATGCCATGCTTGATCCTATTTGAATATGTTTGTAATGTGCATATAACATGTCATCCAATATTTTTATTATTTGTTCATGCATATTTACTTTATTGTTTATAACATGATGATGATGATGATGACAGGAATAGGCATGTGAATGTATGTGTGTGGTTGGTGTACTTGATGCGAGCGAGTATCAGGGGGGTGTGATGGGAACGTCAATAAACGTTAACCTTTGGCGGGTCTCAGCACTTTAGCTCTATCTCTAACTCAAGTCTTGTGCATTAGCATCGTCGTATCGCCAATACTTTAGCAGAACTATTACGTCGTAGAGTATCAGGGGAGGTGGTCTCGGTCCTTGTAGTCTCTGACTCTACCGGGGGGCCTTAGCTCTATCTCTATGGACGTTCTGAGGGATGCTGGGGTGAGGCCTTGGATACACTGTTTGGCATTAGGATTGGTTAGTTGCGAGCCCAGTTTGCAAGCCCTCGCCAGCAGGGGCTTACGTATTGGTATGGCAATGTACCGCAATAAACGTTAACCTTTGTTGTACAATGTTATGGTAGGGTGGATGGGGACAACAATAAACGTTAACCTTTGGGCGGACTTCCACACCCTGTGTATAGAGGCGGGGTCAATAAACGTTAACGTTTGACCACCCAACCTTTCTATTGCGCATTGTAAACTTTAAACCAGACCAAATATATGAATTGACTGCATGCATATGTATTGTTGCATTGTTTTGTTTGCTCACTGAGCCATGATGTGTGCTCACCGTCTCGACGTCGAATATTTTTAGTTGATGATGCAGGTACTACCGTCGAAGATTATGTCAATGCTCCAGTGTACGGGCACGTGGCGGCAATGGAAGTTGAAGATGAAGTGGATACACATGACTCCTCTTGCGAGTGCAACTCATGTGTATTCGATTAGATTTCTAGTTTTCTTTATTTGGATTTAATAAAGACATGTATTTGATATTTATTTATGTCTTAGTTGATACAGAATAATTTGCTATTTAAACATTAATCCCACAGTAGATTCTCAGTTCATTTTACTATAAGACTTCCACTATTGTGTATTTACTCTGATTATGAATGTGGATGTATGAGGTTTAGATAAAACGGATTCTGCTTGTCCGAGATCCTGGTTGAACCGTTGGTTTGCTAGCGGTTCATCACACCATTCTGAAGTGTACGGAATTAGGGTGTGACAACTTGGTATCAGAGCATCTCAGGCCGTGTCCGCTAAACTGGCATACATTCGCGATAAATTGTGAACTGAGATAGGATAAAAGTAAAAACTATAATATTAACACACTATAAGCACAAGTGATGTTTGAGACCAAATTTGAAAAGAAAATAACGCATCTATTAAAGGGGAAACAATTTTAAATACAATGAGAGGGAAACAAACGTACATACATAGTTAAAGCAGAGTACAGTCCACAACTTGGGTAGTTACTCTGTAGTACAATGAAAGGAAATAAATACAATCATGAAGCTGGAGGTGAAGGAGGAGGCGGTGCCTCACGGTCTCTGTCATAATCCTCAGCGTAGACTCTAGTCAACCAGGCTATCTGAGTTTGGTTCATCTAAAGACTAGTTGTAAGATCAGTTACCCGCTGATCAGTCCCGCGCTGAGCTCCCAAAAGCTCCTCCATCCGCATATCTGACCGGCGCTGAGCCTCTATGAGCTCCCCCATCCTCATGTCTGATGTACGCTGGGCGTCTAGTAGCTCATCCACTCTCACCCGCTGAGCGTCTAGTAACTCCCCCATCCTCAGATCAGATCTTCACTGAGCCTCTCTGATCTCATGCAATATCTCCATTATATCAAGAGGTGGGTGAGGAGGACCAGCCGCATGTGAAGGACCAGCCACATATGAAGTACTAGGTCCAGTCGCATGTGTAGGTGAAGGAGGTGGTATAGAGTCTACATCCATATACATACGGTCATCATCACCAGCAGGCTCCGTATGAACTCCAACGGCGGCGGCAGCTGCCTCAGCGTCAGCTATCTCTACGTGAGTGCGAGGGCGTACCATCGCGTTCCTCTCCTCATCACTGACCTGAGCATCCTACATGCCCATCTTGCAAATAGCCTCCCAATCTAGAGGCGATGAGAAGGACTTCTCCTGAATCTTCTCATCCACTAAATCAACCCCCAGGCGGGTAAACAAGATAGTGATCATACGTCCGTAAGGAAGGTTACCAGTGTGACTAGGCAACGTAGCAGTGATCATGGTACGCATGATGATGTACGGAAGGCAGACGGACTGCCTAGTGCAAATACTGTATAAAAGATACTGGGTCAGCTGAAAAACCCTCTCGTAATGACCACTCTGCGGGATCAGGTTATGCTGAATGATCTTGCAATGTACCCGTGGAGCTGGACGCATATAACATGCCCTCATCTGCCAGCGATTAGGACGAAGGAGCTGGTTATCGATCTCGGCCCTCATCTGTAGAGAGAAGAACTGGGGCTCTCCAGGAGCACAGAAAACCATGGGGCCATCATAGGAGATGCCCAGTAGGTCGACTACCTGCCAATAGTCAAACGAGATGTTCACCCCTTTGATGTAACTCGTGATGCGTAACTCGTGACCCCTCTCAACATCATTGTAAGCCCCCACCACCTGGACGTTACAATAGAACTGGCGTACCAAGTCTGGGCAGGTGCACCCGTCGTAAGTAATGACAGGGAGCCATCCCATATCACCAAATTCTCTCTCCACATTGAACTGGGCTAACTCAGCCAAGTTCACCTTACGACCTCCCTCTACTTTCTTGCGAGCGTAGTGGGCATACTGTGCCTCGGCTTCGTTGGAACGGAAATGAAGAGGATCATGAATTCTGGGCACTTTGGTACGAGCCATAGTATCTACAAATAAGAAAGAGAAACCAATAATGGGTTAGTAGAGAGTAAAACCAAAAATTGGGACATTATAACGACGTAAGTTGGCCAAAAGCCTCACTTATCACCCATACACGTGGCCAGGAGGACTTACGTAGGTTCTAATAGATCCTACAACACTCACACAGTAGGAAATTCTAACTAATGGAATCCGATTTGAAGAAATTACGAGAAATTAAAAATTTTGACAAATTAAGGCAAAAAGAGCAAAATCCAAGTTTCTCGATAACCAACCAATGAAACTCAAAATATTTTGAGGGCTTTTGCTCCTCGAGTCACCAATAACAAAAGCCCCAATAAAAATCAAATTTTTACGGTTGGAAAAAGTTAAATTTGAAAAATACAAGATAAATGGGCAAAAACCTAGAAATGAAAACCTAAAAACAGGTAAAAAAGAGAAGACATACCTATAGGAATGATGTGGACGTCGAAACATGAAACCGAAATGACCAATATAGCGGAGTGGCACTGTAGCAACTCAGAGGTGGGAGACGAGTCGAAATGGGGAAAGAATAATGGGAAATGAACCCAGAATCGGACCTTAAAAATCTAATTTTTGGTCCGGGGGTCAGAGAATTCGACCAGGATAATCAACCCCCACATCGACCCCCATATCGACCCCCAGCTCTCGGGAACCTGACAGAAAACCAGGTGTCACACCTGGGGGTCGGGCACCCATCGACCCCCGGCTCTCGGGAAGAATAGGTACATTCCCAGGGTCGGATACTGAGGGTCGGACATACCATCGACCCCCACCATCGACCCTGCATAGAAAAGACAGTATTTTTCACAGAATGATCTGAAAATTTTGAAAATAACATCGGTTAGCATGCCTACATGAAGTATAAATGATTGCCTCACGTTTGTTAATGATTTTCAGGCACCACCAATATCAGAGGAAGATGGCTGGACGTAGAGTAACCAGGCAGAGCCGAAACGTAGTTCCACTACCACCACCCGTAGAGGAAACCAGCCAAGAAAATATATACGCACAGGGTAATCCGTAGGTTGCACCACCAGTAAATTCGGTTCAGGAAAATCCTACAAACTTGCCAGCTCCACCACCGGAGTTAGCAACCGTGGTTATGAACTTAGCGCAACAGCTGCAACAAATGCAATACGCACAGGCTCAAATGCAAGTAGCAATTGGGGTTATGTTCCAGGCAGCACATGCTACACCAATGTCGACTAGACAAACTAGTGCAGCAATGGTGGGTAACCACCCAGCACCTCAAACACCTCAACCACCAGCTGTATAGATTTCAGTACTAGGTCCGGAAGCATCTCAGGTTAATTATCAGTATCCACAACCTATGTTTGGGGCATACCCCCAAAATCAGATGGATCACTCTCGACTGGTTGAGAGATTCTTGAAGATGAAGCCCAAGGAATTTAACGGTAAACCGTCTGATCCTTTATGGCCAGCACATTGGATCGACGAGATGGAGAGATATTTTCTTATGATGACTATTACAGAAGAAGAAAAGGAATTATGTGCCACCTTCATGCTAAAAGGCGATGCACATCATTGGTGGAAATCGACCAAGATCTATCTATTAACCAAGCACGCCTTATTGACCTGGTCTATTTATAAGGAAGCTTTCTTTGAGAAGTATTTTCCCCGAAGCTTCAAAGATTCTATGGAGAAGGAGTTCCTGAGTTTATATCAGGGCCAGATGTCCGTGGATGCATATCAACAGCGTTATGAGGAGTTGTTTTTCTTTGCACCACTCAGTATGCAAGAAGAAGTCACTAAGACCCGTAGGATTGTCACGGGACTTAGAGGAAGCATCAGAGAGCATGTTCTGGGTTTGGAGAAGAAAATATACAACGAAGCTGTGCAAATTGCTCGAGTTATAGAATCGAGCAAGAAGGAGAGTTACCTTACACAGAACAGAAGTATAAAAAGGCCAGCCGAAAATTCTTATAACGGAGGGAATAACAGGACATTCAAACCCTTCCGTGCTCAAGGCTTTGCTACTGCACCCAAGACTACCCCAGTAACTCAACAACAACCAAAGCCAAATTCTGAAGGTCTGAAATGTTATAACTGCAACCAAGCGGGACATATGGCAAGGGAGTGTCCTAAGCCCAAGAAGCAGTTACATCAAGGACGAGTATATGCTGTTACATCCGAGGATGCTGCCGCATCACCCGATGTGGTCACAGGTATGACTTAAACTTTTTTTTTAAGTTGAGTTACATTGTATGAGCATGTAGACTAAGAAAAATAAATCACAGGTATCGTACCTATAAATGGCATACCCGCCAGAGTACTCTTCGACTCAGGAGCTACTCATTCCTTTATATCTGTGTCATTTGGAAAGAAACTGGATTTACCCATCAAAACATTAGACTACAAAATACTTGTACGGTCACCGATGGGGTTAGAAGTGGAGTGAGAAAAATGCTATGGGCCATGTCCAGTTCTCATTGGCGAGAAAACCTTAGATGCAACCTTGATCCAACTTGGGATGGAAGACTTTGACGTTATCTTGGGAATGGACTGGTTAGCTCGGCATTCTGCGAACCTACTATGCGCCGAAAAGAAGCTAACATTTAAAGACAAAGAAGGAGCAGAATTCAGTTTTGCGGGAACCAAACTTCCCTGTAAATGCAAGCTCATACTCTCAGCACTAAAGGCTAAGAAGTGCCTTGAGAAGGGAGCAGTTGGGTATCTAGTATCAGTGGTCGACCTCACTAAGGAAGCACCACAGATGAAAGATATTGATGTCATGCGGGACTACCCCGACATATTTCCTGAGGAACTACCAGAATTACCACCCTACCGAGCCACAGAGTTGTGATAGATCTTATACCTGGAGCCGCACCAGTATCAAAAGCACCCTACCGAATGGCTCCTACGGAACTAAAAGAATTAAAAGTACAACTACAAGAACTACTGGACAAGGGTTATATTCGACCCAGTATATCACCATGGGGAGCGTCAGTATTGTTCGTAAAGAAGAAGGACAGTAGCGTTCGATTATGTATCGACTATCGGGAGTTGAATAAACTGACAATCAAAAATCGATATCCACTACCTCGGATCGATGACTTGTTCGATCAGTTGCAAGGAGAAAAAGTATTTTCTAAGATCGATCTTCGATCAGGCTATCATCAGTTGAAGATTAAAGAGGGCAATATTCCTAAGACAGCTTTCAGGACCAGATATGGACATTATGAGTTCTTGGTCATGTCTTTTGGATTAACAAACGCACCAGCAACTTTCATGGAACTTATGAACTGGGTTTTCCACGATATGTTGGATACGTCGGTTATTGTATTTATTGATGATATATTGGTATATTCCAAGGACAAGGAAACCCATATTAAGAATCTAAATGCCACTCTACAGCGTTTAAGGAAAGAGAAGCTATATACCAAATTTACCAAATGTGAGTTTTGGCTAAGTGAAGTCGCCTTCCTAGGCCATGTAGTATCCGCTGAAGGAATCAAGGTAGATCCCAGCAAGATCGAGGCTATTGTAAAGTGGGAAGCACCAAAGAGCATTGTAGAAATTAGAAGTTTTCTGGGTCTTGTTGGTTATTATCGAAGATTTATGGAAGACTATTCCCAGAATACCGTACCTCTCAACAGCCTGACTAAGAAAGGTGAAAAGTTTGTGTGGACGGATAAATGCGAGAAGAGCTTCCAAACATTGAAGACCAGATTGATATCCACCCCGATTTTGACCATTCCCGTTCCCGGGCAGCCATTTACCCTGTACACTGATGCGTCAGGATTGGGATTAGGATGTGTGCTTATGCAAGGAGAACAAGTAGTTGCTTATGCCTCAAGACAGTTAAAGACACATGAGAAAAATTATCCCACTCATGATTTGGAGTTGGCGGCAGTAGTACATGCTGTCAAGATATGGAGACATTACCTATACGGAGAGAAGTTTCAGATTAAATCGGACCATAAGAGTCTTACTTATTTATTTAATCAAAAGGAGTTGAATATGAGACAAAGAAGATGGCTGGAACTATTGAAGGACTATGACTGTGATATCCAGTATCATCCGGGGAAAGCTAATGTAGTAGCAGATGCGTTGAGCAGAAAGGCAATGATAAAATCTCAAGGAGAGATTAGCACAACTGTAGCAATGTGTACTATCGGAACGGTATTCAATCACAACAATGAGCAGTATGTGATTGATACACCGGATGGATCAGCCAACCAAGGGTTTATTCATCGGTTTTCAAATATATTCGCTTCATTGAAGATTATACCGGATATAATTGATGATGTGAAGACAGCTATCAAATCAGACCCTTATCTGAGAACGGTACAAGAAAACATCGAAAAAGGTAGAAGTAACCCTGAGTTCACCTTGGACGAAGAAAAGATATTGAAGTACAAGGGAAGAATATGTGTACCCGGAACAGAAAGTGTGGACATTAGACGCCGACTGATGAAAGAAGCCCATACCACCATCTATTCGATACATCCTGGAAGTACAAAAATGTATCATGATCTAATGAAACTATATTGGTGGAGAGGAATGAAAAAAGATGTAGCTAAGTTTGTGTCTCAATGCCTAAATTGTCAGAAAGTAAAGGCTGAGCGACAAAGACCTGCAGGACTGTTACAGTCGTTACCGGAACCAGCATGGAAATGGGACTGCATCACCATGGACTTCGTCACAGGGTTACCATTGACTCCTCGAGTAGTTGACGCAGTTTGGGTGATTGTAGATCGCTTGACAAAAATAGCTCGCTTTATACCGATATGACCTCAGTATACACTAGAGAGGTTAGCAAAGCTGTATGTGGATAATATTGTTCGATTACACGATGTACTAGAGAGCATTGTGTCCAATAGAGATCCACGATTTACTTATAAGTTTTGGGAAAGATTGCAAAAGGCTATGGGTACAGCATTGAAGTTTAGTACTGCATTCCATCCATAGACAGATGGACAGTCAGAGCATACAATTCAGATTCTAGAAGATATGCTACGAGCATGTGTAATTGATTTTAAAGGATCGTGGGATGAAAAGCTACCACTGATCGAGTTCACTTATAACAATAGCTATCAGACTACTATACAGATGTCACCCTATGAAGCACTGTATGGCAGGAAGTGTCAAACTCCTTTATTTTGGAATGAAGTTGGGGAACGTAGTCTCGTTGGACCATAATTTATTGAAGAGACTTGTCGAGTGGTCGACATTATCAAGGAAAGAGTGAGAACATACCAGAATCGTCAGAAGCAATATGCAGATACTCGACGCAGAGATCTTGAGTTCGTCGTGGGTGATAAAGTATTCTTGAAGGTATCGCCTATGCGAGGTCTGAAATGGTTCGGACAGAAAGGGAAACTAAGTCCAAGATATATCGGGCCATATGAGATTTTAGCTAAGTATGGGAAAGTAGCTTACCAGTTAGCACTACCACCATCTATGTCAAGTGTGCATGACGTACTTCATATTTTCTTATTGAAAAAGTATGTCAAAGATCCAACACACGTTCTGACAGTAGATCTACCTGATTTAACTAAAGATTTGACTTTTGAAGTAACACCAACTAAAATCACCAGCCGAAAGGTTCAGCGACTACGCAACCGAGATATCTATTATGTCAAGGTCACTTGGAGAAGTAGAGACATGGAAGAAATTACATGGGAAGAAGAGAATGCTATGCGAAAGTAATACCCTCACTTATTCGACTTAGAAGGTATGAACAATTTCGGGGATGAAATTTTTATAAGTAGGAGGAAGTTGTAAGACCCGTATCAAACTAACCCGGTCTTACCACCTTGAACCATGTCTACCCATCATGGATGAGCCAAATGGACCAAGTGCGTGAAGGAGAACACGATCCAAGGTATTAAACTGACCCAAAAACACTTAAATTAAGGGGAGGGTCGCATACCCAGCAAGGGAGGGTCGGACCCCCCAAGACAGAAGTCAGACCCCCAGTTTTACATGGGGGGTAGGACACTTTAGGAACCAGGGGTCGACGGGATCTCCGACCCCCCTATCGACCCCCGGTACTCGGTAAATCTATAAATTAGGAAAGTTTCCTAATTTCAATGGGATTCCTTCCAAATTTCAATGGGACTTATTTTAGGAGTTTCTACTCTATAAATAGGACGTCCTTAAGCCTCTTTTACTCCTTTTACAACCCTAATTGAATTGAGAGAGAGAGAAGAGAAGGAAGAGAAGGAAAAGAGAAGGAAAGAAGAGAAAAAGGCCAATGGAGAAGAGTTGCAGAGAAGGAGTATTCTTCTCAGGTATGGATACTAATTCCATGAATTTCTAAAGACCTTAGGATAGATAATGAAGAGAGTATGATCTCGAAGAAACCTAAACCATCAACCTATGGTTAGGTTTTCATGGAAAACCATGGGGGAAAATCATGAAAGCCATATAGGTGGTAGAATCATGGTTTTAGACCATAGAACATGTGTAGAATGGATTATAGGAGCAAGCCATAGGACCCCAAACATGAAGAATGAACTGAAGGAAGAAAATCGACCAAAACCCACAGGGGGTCGGATGGGGGGGTCGATGGCAAATCTACCCTACCAGACCCTGAGCATCGACCCCCAGTGTTCGGGAAGTCCAGAATAGGGGTGGTCGCACCCAAGGTCGATCATTACTCCGACCCTACCTCCGACCCCCAGTTGACAGAGTGGTTTTTAAATTCAAAATTAATTCTAATTAAATTCTATCGACTTTGTTAGGTCTTCTAGCAATATAATAACAATATAAAGGTGATCTTAAAGCTTGTAAGAGCATCTATTAGCAAGCTAAGGTGAGGAAACAGAACTTTAAACTAATTGGTTAATAATAAACTATTTTCTCTTTTCTTGAGTCTAATGCCATGCTTGATCCTATGCGAATATGTTTGTAATGTGCATACAACATGTCATCTAATATTTTTATTATTTGTTCATGCATATTTACTTTATTGTTTATAACATGATGATGATGATGATGATAGGAATAGGCATGTGAATGTATGTGTGTGGTTGGTGTACTTGATGCGAGCGAGTATCAGGGGAGTTGTGATGGGAACGTCAATAAACGTTAACCTTTGGCGGGTCTCTGCACTTTAGCTCTATCTCTAACTCAAGTCTTGTGCATTAGCATCGTCGTATCGCCAATACTTTAGCAGAACTATTACGTCGTAGAGTATTAGGGGAGGTGGTCTCGGTCCTTGTAGTCTCTGACTCTACTGGGGGGCCTTAGCTCTATCTCTATGGACGTTCTGGGGGATGCTGGGGTGAGGCCTTGGATACACTGTTTGGCATTAGGATTGGTTAGTTGCGAGCCCAATTTGCAAGCCCTCGCCAGCAGGGGCTTACGTGTTGGTATGGCACTGTACCGCAATAAACGTTAACCTTTGTTATACAATGTTATGGTAGGGTGGATGGGGACGACAATAAACGTTAATCTTTGGGCGAACTTTCACACCCTGTGTATAGAGGCGGGGTCAATAAACATTATCCTTTGACCACCCAACCTTTCTATTGCGCATTGTAAACTTTAAACCAGACCAAAGATATGAATTGACTGCATGCATATGTATTGTTGCATTGTTTTGTTTGCT
The DNA here is from genome assembly GCA_028583415.1 of Protea cynaroides. Lineage (NCBI taxonomy): Eukaryota > Viridiplantae > Streptophyta > Magnoliopsida > Proteales > Proteaceae > Protea > Protea cynaroides. The sequence continues at coordinate 90,259,260 of CM053276.1, read as the reverse complement.
CACTGAGCCATGATGTGTGCTCATCCCCTCGACGTCGAATATTTTTAGTTGATGATGCAGGTACTACCGTCGAAGATTATGCCAATGCTCCAGTGTACGGGCACGTGGCGGCGATGGAAGTTGAAGATGAAGTGGATACACATGACTCCTCTTGCGAGTGCAACTCATGTATATTCGATTAGATTTCTAATTTTCTTTATTTGGATTTAATAAAGACATGTATTTGATATTTATTTATGTCTTAGTTGATACAGAATAATTTGCTATTTAAACATTTAGATTCTCAGTTCATTTTACTATAAGACTTTTGCTATTGTGTATTTACTCTGATTATGAATGTGGATGTATGAGGTTTAGATAACACGGATTCCTCTTTTCCGAGATCCTGATTGAACCGTTGGTTTGCTAGCGGTTCATCACACCATTCTGAAGTGTGCGGAATTGGGGTATGATAGCACAACTGCAGCAATGTGTACTACTGGAACGGTATTCAATCACGACAATGAGCAGTATGTGATAGATACAATGGATGGATCAACCAACTAAGGGTTCATTCCTCGGTTTTCCAATATGTTCGCTGCATTGAAGATTATATCGGATATAATTGATGAAGTGAAGACAGCTATCAAATCAGACCCTTACCTGAGAACGGTACAAGAAGACATCGAAAAAGGTAGAACTGACCCTGAGTTCACCTTGGATGAAGAGAAGGTATTGAAGTACAAAGGAAGAATATGTGTACCCAAAACAGAAAGTGTGGACATTAGACACCGACTGATGAATGAAGCCCATACCACCATCTATTCGATACACCCGGGATGTACAAAAATGTATCATGATCTAAAGAAATTATATTGGTGGAGAGGATTGAAAGCAGACGTAGCTAAGTTCGTGTCTCAATGCCTAAATTGTCAGAAAGTAAAGGCTGAACGACAAAGACCTGCAGGACTGTTACAGCCGTTACCAGAACCAGCATGGAAATGCTGCATCACTATGGACTTCGTCACAGGCTTACCATGAACTCGTCGAGTAGTTGACGCAGTTTGGGTGATTGTAGACCGCCTGACTAAAACAGCTCGCTTTATACCGATACGACCTCAGTATACACTAGAGAGGTTAGCAAAGCTGTATGTGGATAATATTGTTGGATTACACGGTGTACCAGAGAGTATTGTGTCCGATAGAGATCTACGATTTACTTCCAAGTTTTGGGAAGGATTGCAAAAGGCTATGGGTACAACATTGAAGTTTAGTACTGCATTCCATCCACAGACAGATGGACAGTCAGAGCGTACAATTCAGATTCTAAAAGATATGCTACGAGCATGTGTAATTGATTTTAAAGGATTATGGGATGAAAAGTTACCACTGATCGAGTTCGCTTATAACAATAGCTATCAGGCTACTATACAGATGTCACCCTATGAAGCATTGTATGGCAGAAAGTATCGAACTCCTTTATTTTGGAATGAAATTGGGGAACGTAGTCTCGTTGGACCAGAATTTGTTGAGGAGACTTATCGAGTGGTCGACATTATCAAGGAAAGAGTGAGAACAGCCCAGAATCGTCAAAAGCAATATGCAGATACTCGACGCAGAGATCTTGAGTTCGTCATGGGTGATAAGGTATTCTTAAAAGTATCGCCTATGCGAGGATTGAAACAGTTCGGACAGAAAGGGAAACTAAGTCCAAGATATCTTGGGCCATATGAGATTCTAGCTAAGCGTGGGAAAGTGGCTTACCAGTTAGCACTACCACCATCTATGTCAAGTGTGCATGACGTATTTCATATTTCCTTATTGAAGAAGTATGTCAAAGATCCAATGCACGTTCTGACAGTAGATCTACCTGATTTAACTGATGATTTGACATTTGAAGTAACACCAACTGAAATCACCAGTCGAAAGGTTCAACGACTACGCAATCGAGATATCTATTATGTTAAGGTCACTTGGAAAAGTAGAGACATGGAAGAAATTACGTGGGAAGAAGAGAATGCTATGCGAAAGCAATACCCTCATTTATTCGACTCAGAAGGTATGAACAATTTCGGGGTTGAAATTTTATAAGTAGGGGGGAGTTGTAAGACCCGTATCAAACTAACCCGATCTTACCACCTTAAACCAGGTCTACCCATCATGATCGAACCAAATGGATCACGTGCGTAAAGGAGATCACGATCCCAGGTATTAAACTGACCCAAAAACACTCAAAATAAGGGGAGGGTCGCATACCCAGCAAGGAAGGGTCGAACCCCCCCAGTATAAAAGTCAGACCCCCAGTTTTACATGGGGGGTCAGACACTTTAAGGACCAGGGGTTGACGGGATCTCCGACCCCTCCTATCGACCCCCAGTAGTCGGTAAAAACAGTTCGATCCAAAAATTAGGAAACCTTCCTAATCTCAATGGGATTCCTTCCTAATCTCAATGGGACTATTTTAGGAGTTTTTACTCTATAAATAGGACGTCCCTAAGCCTCTTTCACTCCTTTTACAACCCTAATTGGATTGAGAGAAAGAGAAGAAAAGGAAGAGAAGGAGAAGAGAAGGAAAGTGGAGAAGAAGACCAAGGAGAAGGGATTCAGAGGAAGAAGCATACTTCTCAAGTATGGATACTATCTCCATGAATTTCTTAAGACCTTAGAGTAGATAATGAAGAGGGGATTATCTAGGAGGAACCCAAATCATCCACTCATGGTTAGGTTTTTATGAAAAACTATGGGGGAAATTATGAAAGCCATATAGGTGAATAAACCATGGTTCTAGGCCATAGAACATGTGTGGAATGAACTGTAGGAGCAAGCCATAGGACCCCAAACACGAAGAATGGACTGAAGGAAGAAAAATTGACAAAATCCACAGGGGGTCGCATGGGGGGTCGATGGCCAATCGACCCTACCAGACCCTGAGCATCGACCCCCAGTGTTCGGGAAGTCCAGAATAGGGGTGGTTGCACCCAGGGTCGATCAAGACTCCAACCCTAGCATCGACCCCCAGTTAGCAGCATGCGTTTTAAAGTCTGAATTAATTCTAATTAAATTCTATCGACTTGGTTAGGTTTTCTAGAGATATAATATCGATAATAGTTGATTCTTAAAGCTTGAAAGAGGACTTACGACCAAGTAAAGGTGAGGAAACAAGATCTAAACTAATTGGTTAATAACAAACTATTTTTATTTCTTGAGTCCAATGCTATGCTTGATTCTATGTGAATATTCTTGTAATGTGCATTCAACATGTCATCCAATATTTCTATTAATTGTTTCATGCATATTTACTTTGTTGTTTATAACATGATGATGATGATGATGATGATAGGAATAGGCATGTGGATGTATGTGTGTGGTTGGTGTACTTGATGCGAGCGAGTATCAGGGGGAGGTGTCATCGGTCGGGCCTCAGCACTCTAGCTCTATCTCTAACTCAAGTCTTGTGCATTAGCATCGTCGTATTGCCATTACTTTAGAAGAACTATTACGTCGTAGAGTATCAGGGGAGGTAGTCTCGGTCCTTGTAGTCTCTGACTCTACCGGGGGGCCTTAGCTCTATCTCTATGGGCGTTCTGAGGGATGCTGGGGTGAGGCCTTGGATACACTGTTTGGCATTAGGATTGGTTAGTTGTGATCCCAGTTTGCAAGCCCTCGCCAACAAGGGCTTACGTGTTGGTATGGCACTGTACAGCAATAAACGTTAACCTTGTTGTACAATGTTGATGGTAGGGTGGATGGGGACGACAATAAACGTTAACCTTTGGGCAGACTTCCACATCCTGTGTATAGAGGAGGGGTCTATAAACGTTAACCTTTGACCACCGAACCTTTCTATTGCGCATTGCAAACTTTAAACCAGACCAAAGATGTGAATTGAATGCATACATATGTATTGTTGCATTATTTTGTTTGCTCACTGAGCCATGATATGTGCTCACCGTCTCGACGTCGAATATTTTTAGTTGATGATGCAGGTACTACCATCGAAGATTATGTCAACGCTCCAGTGTACGGGCACATGGCGACGATGGAAGTTGAAGACGAAGTGGATACGCATGACTCCTCTTGCGAGTGCAACTCATGCGTATTTGATTAGATTTTATTTTTATTATTTGGATTTAGTAAAGACATGTAATTGATATTTATTTATGTCTTAGTTGATACAGAATAATTTACAACTTAAATATGATTATCACATCTAGATTCTCAGTTCATTTTACTATAAGACTTCCTCTATTGTGTATTTACTCTGATTATGAATGTGGATGTATGAGGTTTAGATAAAACGGATATAGTCTACTCGAGATCCTGGTTGAACCGTTGGTTTGCTAGCGGTTCATCACACCATTCTGAATAGTGTGGAATTGGGGTGTGACACATCGACTGGTACCTCTCGGGAACTCTGAGAGGTTTGTCTGCCTGGAGATACAGGTCGCACTACAATACACAGTGCCGCGGCCGGTATGTTGTGACCGGACATGTATTCCAAGCCCAGAAAAGTTTGAGAAAATTTTTAAAATTTCTATTTAAAGCTTCTATTACGATTTTTGCCTTGCACTTGTTAAAGACTAACACTATTATGACTATTCGAATCTACCTCATGTGTTTTGTCTTCTTTTCAAATCTAAACAAGAAAGACTAATATGAGATGGCAGGCGAAAATGGTCACAGAGGTTTACGAAAATGTCTCCACTCAAGGGTGAGTCAAGCCAAGGACAATATGGAAGCAGAAAACGTTGGTGAGCAGAACCTGAACCCAGACGGTGGGACCCCAATGAGGGATGATAGGAACAGGACACCAATGGGAAATGGGGGAGAAGGGCAGAGTCACAGAACACCAACAAATCTGCCATGCCCTCCTCACACCAATTCTGAAACAATAGTGACAAATCTGGACTACCAGATGGAAGCTCAGTAGAAGACGTTCTTACACGAGATGCTGAAGATGTTCAGGCCACCAGGATATATTCCTACAGAAGTTACGCCCGAGTCTGGGGGAAATAATACCACACTGCCAGTAGATGGTAGCAATGGGCCGATGAGCCAAGAACAGAACCCACAACTACCATACCAAATTCAAATGTCATCTGCCTATCAAGGGATCTATCCATACCCACCACCATGGTATGGAACAAATGCACAGGGGCAGAATGACCTAAGCCAAGCAGTGGATAGGTTTTTGAAATTGAAACCCCCTACCTTCACAAGAAAACCAAGAAAACCACTATGGCCTGTACAGTGGGTTGCTGAGATGGAGAAGAACTTCCGTCTGATGACTTGCACGGAGGATGAGAAGGTGCTATTTGCTACACACATGCTCAAGGAAGATGCTAATGCCTGGTAGAATTCTATTCGGACATACTTGGAGACGAAGCACACTTAGATTACTTGGGAAATATTCAAGGGAGCCTTCTTTGATAAGTACTTTCCTAAGAGCTTTCGTGATCAAATGGAGAAGGAATTTCTTAACCAGCAACAATCCTAGTTGACTATTGATGTGTACCAGTAGAGGTACGAAGAGCTATTTGTCTTCGTTTCAGCAAGCATGCAAGAGGAGGAAACCAAGACCCATAGGTTCACCATGGGAATGCGAGGTAGTATCCAGGAGCACATCTTGGGTTTGGAGAAAAAAGTGCATAATGAGGCTATGTAGATTGCTAGGGTGATTGAATCAAGCCAAAGAGACAGCTTTTTTGCTCAAAATAGGGGACTGAAGAGGCCTGCTATTGAGACTTCGGGTGGAGGGAACACTAGACCATTCCGCTCATACAAGGCTCAGTCTGCTGTGCTGCCTGCAAGGAATACTACTGCACCACCACCATCACAAGTAGCTGGACAAAACCCAAACGTCAAATGTTTCAACTGCCAATAATTGGGCCATAATGCAAAGACCTGTACTCTACATAGAAAGCAACTGCCATAGCAAGGGAAGATATTTTCAGTCACCACTAAAGAGGCAGCCGCATCACCTGATGTGGTTACTGGTATGATTCCATCTCTTACTATTTTGCTTAATGTTTTGTTATGTATGACCATGTAGAACTAAGGGAGAAGTAAATTTCAAGAACTGTAGATATAGCTGGTGTACCTACCAGAGTACTCTTCGACTCTGGCGCTACACACTCCTTTGTTTCTATGTCTTTTGGGAAGCGAATGGAATTACCTGTCAAGTCCTTAACCCCATGCTTGATAGTTCGCTCTCCGTTGGGAGTAGAAGTGGCGTTGAATGAATGCTATGGGCCGTGTTCAGTTAGTATTGAGGGGCGAAACCTAAAAGCAAATCTGGTTCTCGAGATGGCAGACTTTTATGTCATTTTGGGAATGGATTGGCTAAGCCATCATTCAGCTAGCTTACTATGTGATGAAAGAAAACTTGTTTTTAAGGATGATAAGGGAAAGGAGTTTAGCTTCACTGGAATCAAGTTACCTAGGAAGCAGAAGCTGATCCTCTCTGCCCTAAAAGCTAAGCGATGCTTAGAGAAGGGAGGAGTGGGGTACTTAGTGTCTGTGGTCGACATCATTGCAGAGGTGCCAAAGATGGAAGATCTAGATGTGGTACGAGAGTTTCCATATGTATTTCCAGAGGATCTACCAGGTCTACCTCCAGACAGGGCTACAGAGTTCATGATAGACCTCATGCCAGGGTTGGCGCCGGTGTCTAAGGCACCGTATAGGATGGCCCCTATAGAATTAAAAGTGTTGAAGACCCAGTTACAAGAACTACTAGATAAGGGTTTCATATGACCAAGCATATCACCATGGGGAGCACCTGTATTGTTTATAAAGAAGAAGGACGATAGCGTACGACTATGTATCGACTACCAAGAGTTGAACAAGTTAACTATCAAGAATCGAAACCCTTTGCCTAGGATCGATGATTTGTTCGACCAATTACAAGGTGCAAAGGTTTTCTCAAAGATTGATCTCAGATCAGGGTATCACCAATTGAAGATCAAGGCAGCAGATATTCTGAAGACTGCTTTTAGAACAAGGTATGGGCATTATGAGTTCCTGGTAATGTCATTCGGGTTGACTAACGCTCCAGCGTCGTTCATGGAACTGATGAACCGAGTGTTTCGTGACATGTTAGACACTTCGGTCATCGTATTCATTGACAACATCTTGGTCTACTCAAAGGACAGGGAGGCTCATGCAACACACTTGAGACCAGCCCTATAACGGTTGAGAAGGGAGAAGCTTTGTGCCAAGTTCAAAAAATGTGAATTTTGACTGAAGGAAGTGGTCTTCTTGGGTCACGTAGTATCTGCAGACGGTATCAAGGTAGATCCACGCAAGATCGCAGCTATAGTAGGATGGGATGCACCGAAATCAGTTGCAGAGATTCGAAGTTTTCTTGGATTGGCTGGTTACTATAGAAGATTTATGGAAGACTACTCAAGAATAGCCGTTCCACTTACCAGACTAACCAAGAAAGGAGAAAAGTTCATATGGACAGATGAGTGTGAGAAGTTCTTTCAAACTTTGAAGTCAAGACTAGTCTCTGCACCTATCTTGACCATCCCAGCACCAGGCTTGCTGTTTACCCTATATACGGATGCCTCAGGGTTGGGTCTTGGATATGTGTTGATGCAAGGAGAACAGGTGATTGCCTACGCATCAAGACAGTTGAAAAAGCATGAGAAGAACTATCCAATGCATGATCTGGAATTAGCAGCGGTCATTCACGCAATCAAGACTTGGAGGCACTACCTTTATGGTGAAATGTTTCGAATTATATCGGATCACAAGAGTTTAACTTACATTTTTACTCAGAAGGACCTGAATATGAGACAGAGGAGATGGCTGGATCTATTAAAAGATTACGATTGTGACATCTACAACAATCCGGGTAAGGCAAACGTTGTGGCTGATGCCTTAAGCAGAAAGTGGGCATTGAAACCTGAGGCAGGACCTAGTACAAATGCTGCATTGTATGCTACAGCCTCAAGCTCAATAGAGAATGATAAAGAGCATATATTAGAGACTACAGGAGATCCAGTGGAACAGGGTTTAATTTAGAAGTTCACATTGATGTTCGCAGCTTTGAAGATCTCATCGGATCTAATAGATGAGGTCAAAGTAGCAATCCTATAGGATCCACACCTCAAGACTGTTCAAGAAGATCTAGAGAAGGGTAAAAGCGACCCTGATTTTACCTTGGATTCAGACAAGGTACTCAGGTATCGTGGACGATTATGTATACCTGAGACTGAAAACTCAAATATTAGAGATAAAGTTATGACAGAAGCTCATTACACTCCATATTCGGTACATCCAGGAATCACCAAGATGTACCACGATTTAAGAAGACTAGGCCGATGGTTTAGTCAATGGGTTTGGTTAATCACACGTGTTACCAGCATATGTGATAGGGTTGGACAAGCCCCAGGTCAACTTGGGCCAAGTCAGACCATCCCCTCGAACCAATACATTAGAGTTATCGAGTTGACCTGGTGATGACCGGGTCAATGCTGCCATTAAATTTTTTTTAATTCTTCCCGAAAATGAGATCCACTCGCAGCTACAGCAGATGAATGGCGGCACCTTTTGTGGCCGATGCTTGCGATTTTTGTATTATCAGAACTGTCACTCCGAGATGAGATCTTTCCAACGGTATGTGGCTTGACCTAATTTGCAGTTAAAAAATTTTTGTCAGTGGGAAACTCTAATAGATTCGATTCAAAATTTGAGAAATTCATCTCTTTCAATTCAATCATTCATTACAAGTCTTTACAATCAATCCCCATTGATCCTATGTCTGTATGGTTGACTCTAATACCAACTGTTAGACATTATAGTGATTAGGGTTTCAACCAAACCATCCTAATCCATACAGTAACACTATAACGTAATGGAAATGCTTTAACCTGTAAATCATAAAGACATACCTGCCTGTGAAGGTTGATTTTCTCTACACCCCAAGCTTTGATCGAAATCCCTCAATCACAGTCTTCCACATCCTCCAAATGAAATCCTGATGTCTCTTGCTAATGGGTGCAAAGAGAACTTTTCTAACTATGGCTATGGAGACTCTAACCCAGTATTTGTAGAATACTGTTGTAACCCTAATACCCTTTCCACAATAGAATTAGGGTTACCAAACTTATTTCATAAAGTGTGACGAATCAAACGAAATCGGTTTTATCGTGTTAATTAGATTCTCACTAAATAACTGGTTTAGGTAAATAATTAAACCCATAGTAATTCTACTAGTAAGAGTAAATCATACCAACAAAAAAAAAGAGTACATCGTACAATTGGGATAGAGACATTACATTGAAACAGTGAAATCTCTCTCTATCACTAAACACCTCTAGTCAAAAGACGTAATTAAGGATGGTTTGTAGGCACGATCATGACGTGCAGATTAATTTTAGGGGTATTTTAGTCAGAGAATCATACTATTGATGGAACTTTCATTTGATTTGGGGCTGAGAATAAGAAATTATGATTAAAAAGATTTTATTTTATGCTGCCGTACTACTTGATTATTTGAAAATTTGTTTCATCTAAATAATAATAAAGTTTGAAAACTAAAAAATGATAGAAATTTGATGCCCATTTGAAAGTAAAATAGGATATTTTTCATTGAGAATTGAAATTCTTACAAAGGTTGGTATATCGTATTAATGGAGGAAAATTTTATTTCTCCCCATCCTCATACACAAAAAGCCAAAGCATTTCTATTTATACATAATGAACTAATAATATTAAAAAACCCCTCTGTCAAACCCTCTTCAAGACCACCTGATCAATTTATTATCATCTCATTGTTAGGTCTTTCTCACAATAAACTCAAAGTGATGACCCATTCATTGTCAGTGTAGCCACCAAATGAGAAAAATGATACACCCATTAATGCAAAACTAAGGCAACAAAAGTGGCTGATCATGTAACCAAATGAGAAAAAATATGAAGGCATGTGACCTCCTCATTTAATGCATTTTAAAGAAAATAAAAAACATACCATTATGGATTGTTAAATTAAACCACTGTTAGAGTTTTGAGGCAGAGAATCCAAAGGGCGGCTTCTCTCCTCCTCTATATAAAGAGGAGGGGGGGGGGGTTGGAAGAAAAGACATAGCGCCAGAGCAAGAATAAAGCTGTTTTGAGGGACTAAGTTCAAGGTACAGAACATGCACTTAGCTAGAGAATGGTTCTATATGGTTTCCTCTACCGGTGTAAGCAGTGTGACATTGGCATTTTCTCCGTCCAGGGAAAGATGTGATTTTTGTATTGTTACACCGGATTTAGGTGTATTGTAACTTTTGTAATTCCACTTTGTATGATGAGTTTTTTATACACCTGTAGAATTGACCATGGAAGACTTTTTATTCCTATTGTTATTGACATAGTAGAGATTTTCTGAGTTAGAATCTCACGGTTTTTACTTTCACTTTTAAGAGGGTTTTCCACGTTAAAATTTCGGTGTATTGTTTTTCTTATTTATTGTTACATCGTACTAGATGAGACCTATATAATAACTATTCACAAGTACTATTCATAGTTACTATTCATAGACACTATTCACATAGTTAATATTCACGGGTACTGATGCGTGTCGAGCACAAAAAAAATTACTCTACCTACAATGAATAGTAATGATAAGTAAATGTCGATCCACAGAGACTAGTTAATCAAATTGCCTACTTACCAAAAAAATGGGGGTTTCCTTTATCAATTTAATTGACAACAAAATTAAGTAACAAAAATTCAATGGAAGATAATGTCGATTCAAGGAAATTTACTCACGGCTGCAAATTGATCACTGAAAATAATCTAACAACATATGGAAACTAAACAATCATCAAACAAGCAAGAAATTCAACAATTTCAAGAAAAATCGATTTTTGACCAAAACCTAGGTAAAAAATCTCAAAAATTTTGATTTTGAGAAAACCACATGGTGGAACCTCAAATAAGTTGAGGGCTTTTGTTCATAGAGGTCCCTAAACTCTTTCTAAGCTGAAGGAAAATAGTTCCTACAGTTAAAATCTTCTAAACCAAGAAAAATCTAGTATTTGGGCAAGAAACCATGAAGAAACAATGTAAAAGGAAGAGAGGAAGGAAGAACCTTACTTGGGGATGATGTTCAAGGTCTTGATCGGAAGAGAATCGCTCTTAAAGTCACCGATCGGACTGTAGGAACTCACCAAGTCAGAGAGGAATCGCCACCGGAGGAAATGAAAATAAGAAAAGTGAGAAAAGACTCACTTTTCACGATTTTAAAGTTTTTCAGGGCATATCGGTCGACGGTTTTGCCTATACCGATCGACTGGTAACCCTTGGTACCTACGACCGGTACCTCTAGGCCACAGCAGGGTGCTAACCGGTCGAACATACCGGTCGCACTATACCATATAGAGGCACGACCGGTACATCGACCGGTACCTCTCGGGAACTCCGAGAGGTTTGTCCGCCTGGACATACCGGTCACACTACAACAATACACAGTGCCGTGGCCGGTATGTTGCGACCGGACATGTATTCCAAGCCCAGAAAATTTTGAGAAAATTTTTAAAATTTCTATTTAAAGCTTCTATTACTATTTTTGCCTTGCACTTGTTAAAGACTGACACTATTATGACTATTCGAATGTACCTCATGTGTTATGTCTTCTTTTCAGATCTAAACAAGAAAGACTAATCTAAGATGGCAGGCGAAAATGGTCGCAGAGGTTCACGGAAACGTCTCCACTCAAGGGTGAGTCAAGCCAAGGACAATGTGGAAGCAGAAAACATTGGTGAGCAAAACCTGAACCCAGACGGTGGAACCCCAATGAGGGATGATAGGAACAGGACACCAATGGAAAATGGTGGAGAAGGGCAGAGTCACAAAACACCAACAAATCTGCCATGCCCTCCTCACACCAATTCTGAAACAATAGTGACAAATCTGGTCTACCAGATGGAAGCTCAGCAGAAGGCGTTCTTACATGAGATGCTGAAGATGTTCAGGCCACCAGGATATATTCCTACAGAAGGTACGCCTGAGTTTGGGGGAAATAATACCACACTGCCAATAGATGGCAGCAATGGGCCGATGAGCCAAGAACAGAACCCACAACTACCATACCAAATTCCAACGTCGTCTGCCTATCAAGGGATCTATCTGTACCCACCACCATGGTATGGAACAAATGCACAGGGGCAGAATGACCTAAGCCAAGCAGTAGATAGGTTTTTGAAATTGAAACCCCCTACCCTCCCAGAATAACAAGGAAAACCACTATGGCCTGCACAGTGGGTTGCTGAGATGGAGAAGAACTTCCGTCTGATGACTTGCACGGAGGATGAGAAGGTACTATTTGCTACACACATGCTCAAGGAAGATGCTAATGCCTGGTAGAATTTTATCCGGACATACTTGGAGACGAAGCACACTTAGATCACTTGGGAAATATTCAAGGGAGCCTTCTTTGATAAGTACTTTCTTAAGAGCTTTCGTGATCAAATGGAGAAGGAATTCCTTAACCTGCAACAATCCCAGTTGACTATTGATGCGTACTAGTAGAGGTACGAAGAGCTATTTTTCTTCGTTCCAGCAAGCATGCAAGAGGAGGAAACCAAGACCCGTAGGTCACCATGGGATTGCGAGGTAGTATCCAGGAGCACGTCTTGGGTTTGGAGAAAAAGGTGTATAACGAGGCTATGTAGATTTCTAGGGTGATTGAATCAAGCCAAAGAGACAGCTTTTTTACTCAAAACAGGGGACTGAAGAGGCCTGCTATTGAGACTTCGGGTGGAGGGAATACTAGACCATTCCGCTCATACAGGGCTCAGTCTGCTGTGGTGTCAGCAAGGAATACTACTGCACCACCAACATCACAGGTAGCTGGACAAAATCCAAACGTCAAATGTTTCAACTGCCAACAATTGGGCCATTATGCAAAGACCTGTACTCTACTTAGAAAACAACTACCACAGCAAGGGAAGATATTTGCAGTCACCACTGAAGAGGCAGCCGCATCACCTGATGTGGTTACTGGTATGATTCCATCCCTTACTATTTTTCTTACTGTTTTGTTATGTATGAGCATGTAGAACTAAGGGAGAAATAAATTTTAGGAACTGTAGATATAGCTGGTGTACCTACCAGAGTACTCTTCGACTCTGGGGCTACACACTCCTTTGTTTCTATGTCTTTTGGGAAGCGAATGGAATTACCTGTCAAGTCCTTAACCCCATGCTTGATAGTTCGCTCTCCGTTGGGAGTAGAAGTGGCGTTGAATGAATGCTATGGGCCGTGTTCAGTTAGTATTGAGGGGCGAAACCTAGAAGCAAATCTGGTTCAACTCGAGGTAGCAGCCTTTGATGTCATTTTGGGAATGGATTGGCTAAGCCATCATTCAGCTAGCTTACTATGTGGTGAAAGAAAACTTATTTTTAAGGATGATAAGGGAAATGAGTTTAGCTTCACTGGAATCAAGTTACCTAGGAAGCAGAAGCTGATCCTCTCTGCCCTAAAAGCTAAGCGATGCTTAGAGAAGGGAGGAGTGGGGTACTTAGTGTCTGTGGTCGACATCACTGCAGAGGTGCCAAAGATGAAAGATTTAGATGTGGTACGAGAGTTTCCAGATGTATTTCCAGAGGATCTACCAGGTCTACCTCCATACAGGGCTATAGAGTTCGTGATAGACTTCATGCCAGGGTTGGCGCTGGTGTCTAAGGCACCGTATAGGATGGCCCCTACAGAATTAAAAGAGTTGAAGACCCAGTTACAAGAACTACTAGATAAGGGTTTCATATGACCAAGCATATCGCCATGGGGAGCACCTGTATTGTTTATAAAGAAGAAGGATGATAGCGTACGACTATGTATCGACTACCAAGAGTTGAACAAGTTAACTATCAAGAATCGATACCCTTTGCCTGGGATCGATGATCTGTTCGATCAGTTGCAAGGTGCAAAGGTTTTCTCAAAGATTGATCTCAGATCAGGGTATCACTAATTGAAGATCAAGGCAGCAGATATTCTGAAGACTGCTTTGAGAACAAGGTATGGGCATTATGAGCTCCTGGTAATGTCATTCGGGTTGACTAACGCTCCAGCGTCGTTCATGGAACTGATGAACCGAGTGTTTCGTGACATGTTAGACACTTCAGTCATCGTATTCATTGACGACATCTTGGTCTACTCAAAGGACAAGGAGGCTCATGCAACACACTTGAGACCAGTCCTATAATGGCTGAGAAGGGAGAAGCTTTACGCCAAGTTCAAAAAATGTGAATTTTGACTGAAGGAAGTGGCCTTCTTGGGTCACGTAGTATCTGCAGACGGTATCAAGGTAGATCCATGCAAGATCGTAGCTATAGTAGGATGGGATGCACTGAAATCAGTTGCAGAGATTCAAAGTTTCCTTGGATTAGCTGGTTACTATAGAAGAGTTATGGGAGACTACTCAAGAATAGCCATTCCACTTACCAGACTAACCAAGAAAGGAGAATAGTTCATATGGACAGATGAGTGTGAGAAGTGCTTTCAGACTTTGAAGTCAAGACTAGTCTCTGCACCTATCTTGACCATCCCAGCACCAGGCTTGCCGTTTACCCTATATACGGATGCCTCAGGGTTGGGTCTTGGATGTGTGTTGATGCAAGGAGAACAGGTGATTGCCTACGCATCAAGATAGTTGAAAGGGCATGAGAAGAACTATCCTATGCATGATCTGGAGTTAGCAGTGGTCATTCACGCAATCAAGACTTGGAGGCACTACCTTTATGGTGAAAAGTTTCAGATTAAGTCGGATCACAAGAGTTTAACTTACCTTTTTACTCAGAAGGACCTGAATATGAGACAGAGGAGATGACTGGAGCTATTAAAAGATTACGATTGTGACATCTAGTACCATCCGGGTAAGGTAAACGTTGTGGCTGATGCCTTAAGCAGAAAGTGGGCATTGAAATCTGAGGCAGGACCTAGTACAAATGCTGCACTGTGTGCTACAGCCTCAAGCTCAATAGAGAATGATAAAGAGTATATATTAGAGACTGTAGGAGATCCAGTGGAACAGGGCTTAATTCAGAAGTTCACATTGATGTTCACAGCTTTGAAGATCTCATCGGATCTAATAGATGAGGTCAAAGTAGCAATCCTATAGAATCCACACCTCAAGACTGTGCAAGAAGATCTAGAGAAGGGTAAAAGCAACCCTGATTTTACCTTGGATTCAGACAAGGTACTCAGGTATCGTGGATGATTATGTATACCTGAGAGTGAGAACTCAAATATCAGAGATAGAGTTATGACAGAAGCTCATTACACTCCATATTCGGTACATCCAGGAAACACCAAGATGTACCATGATTTTAGAAGACTAGGCCTATGGGTTAGTCAATGGGTTTGGTTAATCACATGTGTTACCAGCACATGTGACAGGGTTGGTCAAGCCCCGGGTCAACTTGGGCCAAGTCAGACCATCCCCTCGAACCAATACGTTAGTGTTACCGAGTTGACCTGGCGATGACCGGGTTAATGCTGCCATTAAATTTTTTTAATTCTTCCCGCGAATGAGATCCACAGTAGATGAGTGGTGGCACGTTTTTTGGCCGATGCATGCCATTTTTGTATTATTGAAACTGTCTCTCCGAGATGAGATCTTTCCAACGGTATGTGGCTTGACCTATTTTGCAGTTGAAAATTTTTTGTCAGTGGGAAACTGTAATAGATTCGATTCAAAATTTGAGAAATTCATCTCTTTCAATTCAATCATTCATTACAAGTCTTTACAATCAATCCCCATTGATCCTATGTCTGTATGGTTGACTCTAATACCAACTGTTAGACATTATAGTGATTAGGGTTTCAACCAAACCATCCTAATCCATACAGTAACACTATAACATAATGGAAATGCTATAACCTGTAAATCATAAAGACATACCTGCCTGTGAAGGTTGATTTTCTCTACACCCCAAGCTTTGATCGAAATCCCTCAATCACAGTCTTCCACATCCTCCAAATGAAATCCTGATGTCTCTTGCTAATGGGTGCAAAGTGAACTTTTCTAACTATGGCTATGGAGACTCTAACCCAAAATTTATAGAATACTGTTGTAACCCTAATACCCTTTCCACAATAGAATTAGGGTTACCAAACTTATTTCATAAAGTGTGACGAATCAAACGAAACCGGTTCTATCGTGTTAATTAGATTCTCACTAAATAACTGGTTTAGGTAATTAATTAAACCCATAGTAATTCTACTAGTAAGAGTAAATCATACCAACAAAAAAAAAAAGAAGAGTACATCGTACAATTGGGATAGAGACATTACATTGAAACAGTAAAATCTCTCGCTATCACTAAACACCTCTAGTCAAAAGACTTAATTGAGGATGGTTAGTAGGCACGATCATGTCGTGCAGATTAATTTTAGGGGTATTTTAGTCAGAGAATCATACTGTTGATGGAACTTTCATTTGATTTGGGGCTGAGAATAAGAAATTATGATTAAAAAGATTTTATTTTATGCTGCCGTACAACTTGATTATTTGAAAATTTGTTTCATCTAAATAGTAATAAAGTTTGAAAACTAAAAAATGATAAAAATTTGATGCCCATTTGAAAGTAAAATAGGATATTTTTCATTGAGAATTGAAATTCTTACAAAGGTTGGTATATCGTATTAATGGAGGAAATTTTTATTTCTCCCCATCCTCATACACAAAAAGCCACAGCATTTCTATTTATACACAGTGAACTAATAATATTAAAAAACCCCTCTGTCAAACCCTCTTCAAGACCACCTGATCAATTTATTATCATCTCATTGTTAGTTCTTTTTCACAATAAACTCAAAGTGATGACCCATTCATTGTGAGTGTAGTCACTAAATGAGAAAAATGATACACCCAGTAATGCACAACTAAGGCAACAAAAGTGGCTGATCATGTAACCAAATGAGAAAAAAATATGAAGGCATGTGACCTCCTCATTTAATGCATTTAAAAAAAATAAAAAACATACCATTATGGATTGTTGAATTAAACCACTGTTAGAGTTTTGAGGCAAAGAATCCAAAGGGCGGCTTCTCTCCTCCTCTATATAAAGAGGAGGGGGGAGTTGGAAGAAAAGACATAGCGCCAGAACAAGAATAAAGCTGTTTTGAGGGACTAAGTTCAAGGTACAGAACATGCACTTAGAGAATGGTTCTATGTGGTTTCCTCTACCGGTGTAAGCAGTGTGACATTGGCATTTTCTCCGTCCAGGGAAAGATGTGATTTTTGTATTTGTTACACCGGATTTAGGTGAGAGTATTGTAACTTTTGTAATTCCACTTTGTATGATGAGTTTTTTATACACCTGTAGAATTGACCATGGAAAACTTTATATTCCTATTGTTATTGACATAGTAGAGATTTTCTGAGTTAGAATCTCACGGTTTTTACTTTCACTTTTAAGAGGGTTTTTGACGTTAAAATTTCGGTGTATTGTTTTTCTTATTTATTGTTACATTGTACTAGATGAGACCTACATAATAACTATTCACAAGTACTATTCATAGATACTATTCACATAGTTACTATTCACGGGTACTGATGTGTGTCGAGCACAATAAAAAAAATTACTCTACCTACAATGAATAGTAATGATAAGTAAATATCGATCCATAGAGACTAGTTAATCAAATTGTCTACTTTCCAAAAAAATGGGGGTTTTCTTTTGCAATTTAATTGACAACAAAATTAAGTAACAAAAATTCAATGGAAGATAATGTCGATTCAAGGAAATTTACTCACGGCTGCAAATTGATCACTAACCTTATATATATATATATATATATATATATATATATATATATATATATATATTATTCTCTATTCAAATATTTAACCAAGGATTATCAAAAAATCAGACAATCCTTACCTTCACTAATTTCATTAATTTGAGTTCAGCACACAATTTAATTCTTATCAATAAATCAATTGATATTAAGCAATCCTCATGAATTTACTGATAGTATTACAATCTCGGAGGGAGTTAAAGATGAACAACAATCTAACAAGCGTCAGATTATTTAATTCATTCTATGTTTTCTTTAAGCAAATAATAAAAACTTGGATCATAATTGTTCTGTTCAATTGCTATTTTTCCTGAACAACATAATAATTATGAAATATGGATTCAGGTTAGCTATAAACCACACAACTCAATCAATTAATAGATCTCTTAATAAACTGAATCATAAATTAACTTGAAAAATTAAGAAACACAAATATTTGAATACAAGAATAAATAAAATTAAGAACAAAGTCTCACAATTTTACTAACCGGATTGAATTTTCCTTGAATCGACTAAAGAACATAGCCAGACATGGTAGAAAAGAAAGACAAAAGAAATAAAACTATCTTCTCAATAATTATTGGATGCCCTATTACGTAACATTTACATTGCTTAAATAGCCAGATAGAAAAGACTAAAACTGGTATGTCAAGAATTGACAACCTTATTACATGAAAATAAAGATTAGATAAAATCCTCTTACCTAGATTAGATAGAGAATCATTCCATTATTAACCAACCACCCCTAGACCTGCCAATTTTTGTAATATTTCATAGAGGTATATATTCTCTTCAAGATTTCTGACAATAAATCAAATCCTTCTAATAGTAACCTTCTATGTGTGGTAATCTTCCTTCTCTGGTATTAATTCAAATCAGCTTTCCAGATCAGATTTTTGGATCACGTTTGATTTCTTGAATTCTTTCCACATTAAAAGTCTGCATGAAATTCAGAAGGCCATTATTGAAAATATCAGAATTTTTTTTATTTTAAACTTAAATTGTCAATACTTTTCACCAATGTCTTATATATAAGGAATCATCACAAATGAGTACCATAAGACATATAATATGTTAAATATACTAAATATAAGAAAAATAAATATATAAAATTATGAATCCATTAAATTCCCCCACACTTAGCTCTTGTATGTCCTCGGGCAAACTAAATCCTAAAATTTTTTTTTTAATAAAATCTGACAAAAATAAAAAATGTAATGGAAAGAAGTAATCTGAAAAAAAAACAAAACTTAAACAATAAAAATAAAAATAAAACAAAGGAGAAATCCTAATTCCTCCCCCCACACTTAATTCTGATATTATCCCCAATGGAAGTTAAAAATGTAATGGAAAGATGTAAAGAAAAGTAATTAAAAATGATAAGAAAAACAAATCCGATTTCTTGGGTTGCCTCCCAAGAAGCGCTTGTGTTTATCGTCGTTAGCTCGAGTCAATACTCCTTAATCGAAATAAACGGGGATCTCCTAGTTGCACTTCATCCATATTACATTCCTGAAAGCCTTCATAGAATGGCTTGAGTCGATGCCCATTAACCTTAAAAACCTTATTCGTTTTGAAACTTCGAACTTAAACAGGCATCATTTTATGTCTCGAATTGTAAAGCAAAATTTTCTGTACAATTACAAATTGCTTCCTCACAATCCTCTTGTCATGAAACACATTAGTCTTGTCCTTGCATATGCTTGAATTCTCGTAAGTCTCAATTCGTATCTCTTTTAATTCTTGCAACTGCAACTTCTTTTGCTTACCCGCTTCTTTCTTACTGTTCAATTCAAAAATTTCCTGTACAAACACATCAACCACATCAATAGAAACACAGATTGAACATCATTACTAGGGTACCTCATATCCTCAAATATGTTGAATTTAACAATCTGTCCATTAAACTCCATGGTAAGGGTACCATCATGGACATTAATCTTCGTTTTATTTGTTTTGAGGAAAGACCTTCTTAGTAAAATTGGGGCAGGGTTTGGGGAATTACTATCTTCCATATTCAAAATATAGAAATCAGCAGGAAAAATTAACTCATTTACCTGTACCAAAACATCCTCAATTACTCCCTCAGGATATGCGTTAGAACGGTTAGCTAATTGGATAATTACACCTGTTTTATTCAAAGGACCTAAATTTAAAGATGCATAAATTGAGTATGGCATGACAATTATGGAAGCACCTAAGTTTAACTTAGCACGTTCAAACTTAGTATTAACAATCATACATGGAATCGTAAACGTACTTGGATCCTTGCATTTTGGGGGTAACTTACGTTGAATAACTACTGATACGTTCTCTCCTACACTAATTTTCTCATCACCCCTCAATTTCCTTTTTGATGTGCACAACTCTTTGAGAAATTTAGCATATCTTGGGACTTGCTTAATGGCATCAAGTAGAGGTATGTTTACTTCTACCTTTCGAAAAGTCTCAAGACTTTCTTTCTCTTGTTCTTTCTTTTTCAATTTAGACTGTTTGCTAGGAAAATGGAGAAGAACAGAATTAGTAGAATTACGCACAACTGGTTGAGATTTTATCTTGGACAAATTTACATCATCGCTGTCGGCTTTTGTTTCTTCTTGAACTGTCTTGGCCGAATCTACAGATTTAGCAATGAAGGGCTCAAGTTCTCTTCCATTCCGTAATGTAATGGCGTTTGCATTTTCACGTGGGTTTATGATGGTTTGAGAGGTAATTTTCCAGATCCTTAAGCTTCAAGTTTGCTTACTGAAGTTGCAAGTTGACTAATCTACTTCTCTATATTCTGAATGATGTTCCTCAGGTTGAAACTGTTGTGTATTGCTTGTCAATGCCTTAACAATCTCATCAAGTGACATATTCTTATTTGCTTGTTGCCTAGGTTGGAATGGGGGTTGGTAATGATTCTAGGTAACTTGATTCCCATAACTCAGATTTGGGTAATCTCTCCATCCAGGGTTGTATGAGTTTGAGTATGGATCATACTTTCGTTGAGGTTGCCCTTGAAATCCTTCCATGGCATTTGCTTGCTGGACTGGTGTATCTTCTTGAAGTATGGAATACATATCCGTAGCATGACTGGTGGCTGAGCAAATGCCACATGTTTTAGCTGTTTGTAATATTTCATAAAGGTATATATTCTCCTCAAGATTTCTGATAATCAATTTAATCCTTCCAATAGTAAACCTTCTATGTGTGGTAATCTTCTTTCTCTGGTTTGAATTCAAATCAACTTTTCAGATCAGATTTTTGGATCACGTTTGATTTCTAGAATTCTTTCCACATAAAAAACCTGCATGAAATTCAGAAGATCATTATTGAAAATATCAGAATTTTTTTATTTTAAACATAAATTACCAATACTTTCCATCAATGTCTTATATATAAGGAATCATCACAAATGAGTACCATAAAACATATAATATGTTAAATAGACTAAATATAAGATAAATAAATATATAAAATTTTGAATCCATCAGGTACTATTCATGATTACTGTTCACGTATATTATTGTTGTTGTACTTCTCTATTATTATACACTCAAATGGAAACAAATATTCCCTAAATATTTTTCTCAACACTCCTTATATGTTTTTTTTTTTTTTTTTCATCTAAAATGTTATCTTTGGGTGTTCATGTCACTCTCATAGAACTGTGACATAAATGAGCTTAGATCAACATCGAAGAAAATACCATCATCGACGATGAAAGCATAATTGCTTGAATCTTGATTAATCAAAGTTAGTCTACTGTTGTCGGGGAAGTTGCACTGTGTTAGGTCAGATTCTTGCGTCATTGAAAGGCTTTTGGCAGTCGATGTACTCTCAAGCAGTAGATCCATCAAGTCGAATGAATTGGTGGCTGTGATAATGTCACTATCCATCATAGGCGGCGGAATCACAACAATCTGACCATTGATGGCCGGGCTTTCCTGACGGAGGAAGAAGCTTATGTCTCGATCAGGATTACGACTGGGATCTGCTAGCAGGATTAACATTAGAAATTGGGTATGTGGGCTCCACAGTTGTAAGATTGGTGGTGGGGTCAGGTGTAATATATTTGATGTGACGGCTGAAGTCCAAGTTGGTGGCATTAAGCCCACGATACTCGATGGCTGCCATGTTGTATATGCTTCTTCTTGTGTGGCTGAAGGAATGATATAGAACAATCAGGGGTAAGTCGGAAATTTAAAAAATTCAGTAACAAAACCAGATACGAAAGCATTACTACAAGTCTACAACAGAAATTCTGTTCAAAGGTTGGTAATTTTTTAATAATAAATAAAAAATTCAAAAAATGAATAATTTTTCTAAATTAAATTTAATTAAAATCTTAATCAAGATCCAAGACTTTGTAGATATTATAAATTAAACCATGTCTGAATCACCTTCATCACGTCTTCTTATGGTCCACACTACCATTGAGATTATGGGACATTTTAAACACGCTAATTGTTAATAATTCAAATCACAATGAATAAAAAAAAGAAAAAGAATCTAGACGTACATAGAATATAAAAAAGAACGATAATGGATCAATTGGAGAAGAAAGAAAGTGATTTGAAAAGAAAGATAAAGAATTTTTTTTATTTCGGTAAAAAAAGGTAGAAGTATACTTTGTTAGTGCATTCCTTTTTCTTTTTTTTTTTTACAAAAAATAATTAATAACTAACATTTTAACTTCAGTTAGGAATTTTTTTTTTTTTTTCCATTTGTCCTCATGTGGGATGGCAATAACAGGAGACAAGCATTTAATCCGGGTTCAATCAAAAGTGTTGGATTAGTAGATATTTAATATTAAAGGGCAATGGATAATTAATAAAAATTAAATAATTACTTTTCAACTTAAAATAGAAAAAGATGAAAAAGTGCAACTTGGCCGCCTCTGTTTCTTAACACTTTCTTTATTTTGGACGTAGGGAGGGCAACCAAATCCTCTCCTGCGGTCCTGTCGCCTGTCAAGGGTTGGATTTTAGTCGGTCCACCCCCCAATGTATTGGCAAGCGGCCAGATTGAATCCAGGTCTTTGGATCGGCGGTAGGAACCTCTTGCCGCAGGAGACGATTTGGATCCCGTAGGGAGGTGAGAGGTGTACTTCTGTCATAACGAAGGAAGCATCACTCAACGGATCCAAATCGTCCCCTGTTGTGGAATCAACAGGCGACCCTTCTGAGTTCATTGGATGCTCGATACTTGTCTCTTGTGTGATCTGATGGTGAAAAAGCCTTGTGCTTACGAAAAACAATCGATAAACTTGCCATATGATATCAAATCCCTAATTTGAAAGCAATGAAAAGAAAGAATCAGCCTGTCAAATCCTTTTCATTCCCCATATCCTATATTGTCTCTACTATGAAGTTGCTCTGCAACTCAACTCCTGCATCTCAGAAGCAACTTCATTCTTTTGTTATCTATTTATGATTCTGCTAATACGATTCAGGTACTTGAACCTAAAGAGATTCATAAATCTTCCGAGAATTCCTAAATTCCTAATAGCCACTCAGCTCATCACAAAAAGGCGTAATAAATTGCTCATCCTCTCCACATAATGTCACAAAGTTCAGCCAAGTAACACAGAAATAATGGGGGAACACATTGAACTGTAGAAGTTTTCTTTTTCGCCAACCTTGTTTGGATGAATAACGATGCTAACAATGTGCAATGGTAAAAACTAAAATATCATCTTACATGAGATAAAAGTTGGATCACAAGTGAGAATGCAACAAAACCCAAATAAAAAAAAGCAAAAACCCTACACACCTAACCAAACTGCCCTTTCTCTGTGAAATTTTACCGAACAGAGCAAAGACCATCTATACCATGATCGACGTTTGAGAACTGCAAATAAAAAATAAAAAAAAACCCTAGAGCATCGGAAGGTATCCTGAGAGGTTTCAAGCCGAGGACATTCCGACGGAATTTTGCGGAGTTAGAGTTTCAATTAGGGATTGGCTTGGCACGGTTTGAGCCGAACTGAATATTTCAATTACAAATATGTTTTTTATTAACTTTCAGAACGAACTAGTTGACCTGATTCAACATAACTAACCGGGTTTGGTTTATCGGTCCAAACACTAAACCAACCAGCGGTCCAATCCGGTTCAATAATTCAGCTATTTCGATCAGGATTTTGGGGCAGGTGAGTGGGTAAAAGTTTTGGGTCTCTGGGCCAGGTTTCCGGGTCAGTTAACTAGGCCGATGGGTTAGTCAATGGGTTTGGTCAATCACACGTGTTACCAGCACATGTGACAGGGTTGGTCAAGCCCCGGGTCAACTTGGGCCAAGTCAGACCACCCCCTCGAACCAATACGTTAGTGTTACCGAGTTGACCTGGCGATGACCGGGTCAATGCTGCCATTAAATTTTTTTTTTAATTCTTCCCGCGAATGAGATCCACTCGCAGCTACAGCAGATGAGTGGCGGCACCTTTTGCGGCCGATGCCTGCGATTTTTGTATTATCGGAACTGTCTCTCCGAGATGAGATCTTTCCAACGGTATGTGGCTTGACCTATTTTGCAGTTGAAAAAATTTCGTCGGTGGGAAACTCTAATAGATTCGATTCAAAATTCGAGATATTCATCTCTTTCAATCCAGTCATTCATTACAAGTCTTTACAATCAATCCCCATTGATCCTATGTCAGTATGGTTGGCTCTAATACCAACTGTTAGACATTATAGTGATTAGGGTTTCAACCAAACCATCCTAATCCATACAGTAACACTATAACAAAATGAAAATGCTATAACCTGTGAATCATAAAGACATACCTGCCTGTGAAGGTTGATTTTCTCTACACCCCAAGTTTTGGATCGAAATCCCTCAATCATAGTCTTCCACATCCTTCAAATGAAATCTTGATGTCTCTTGCTAATGGGTGCAAAGAGAACTTTTCTAATTATGGCTATGGAGACTCTAACCCAGTATTTGTAGAATACTGTTGTAACCTAATACCCTTTCCACAATAGAATTAGGGTTACCAAACTTATTTCATAAAGTGTGACGAATCAAACGAAACCGGTTCTATCGTGTTAATTAGATTCTCACTAAATAACTGGTTTAGGTAAATAATTAAACACACAGTAATTCTACCAGTAAGAGTAAATCATATCAAAAAAGAAAAAGAAAAAAAGAGTACATCGTACAATTGGGATAGAGACATTACATTGAAAAAGTAAAATCTCTCTCTATCACTAAACACCTCTAGTCAAAAGACTTAATTGAAGATGGTTGGTAGGCACGATCATGACGTGCAGATTAATTTTAGGGGTATTTTAATCAGAGAATCATACTGTTGATGGAACTTTCATTTGATTTGGGGCTGAGAATAAGAAATTATGATTAAAAATATTTTATTTTATGCTACCATACAACTTGATTATTTGAAAATTTGTTTCATCTAAATAATAATAAAGTTTAAAAACTAAAAAATGATAGAAATTTGATGCCCATTTGAAAGTAAAATAGGATATTTTTCATTGAGAATTGAAATTCTTACAAAGGTTGGTATATCGTATTAATGGAGGAATTTTTTATTTCTCCCCACCCTCATACACAAAAACCCAAAGCATTTCTATTTATACACAATGAACTAATAATATTAAAAAACCCCTTTGTCAAACCATCTTCGAGACCACCTGATCAATTGATTATCATCTCATTGTTAGGTCTTTCTCACAATAAACTCAAAGTGATGACCCATTCATTGTGAGTGTAGCCATCAAATGAGAAAAATGATACACCCATTAATACAAAACTAAGGCAACAAAAGTGGCTGATTATGTAACCAAATGAGAAAAAATATGAAGGCATGTGACCTCCTCATTTAATGCATTTTAAAGAAAATCAAAAGCTTACCATTATGGATTGTTGAATTAAACCACTGTTAGAGTTTTGAGGCAGAGAATCCAAAGGGTGGCTTCTCCCCTCCTCTATATAAAGGAGGGGGGGGGGGGTTGGAAGAAAAGACATAGCATCAGAACAAGAATAAAGCTGTTTTGAGGGACTAAGTTCAAGGTACAAAACTTGCACTTAGCTAGAGAATGGTTCTATGTGGTTTCCTCTACCGGTGTAAGCAGTGGGACATTGGCATTTTCTCCGTCCAGGAAAAGATGTTGTGATTTTTGTATTTGTTACAGCGGATTTAGGTGAGAGTATTGTAACTTTTGTAATTCCACTTTGTATGATGAGTTCTTTATACACCTACAGAATTGACCATGGAAGACTTTATATTCCTATTGTTATTGACATAGTAGAGATTTTCTGAGTTAGAATCTCACGGTTTTTACTTTCACTTTTAAGAGGGTTTTTCACGTTAAAATTTCGGTGTATTTCTTTTCTTATTTATTGCTACATTGTACTAGATGAAACCTACATAATAACTATGCACAAGTACTATTCATAGTTACTATTCATAGACACTATTCACATAGTTACTATTCATGGGTACTGATGCGTGTTGAGCACAAAAAAAATTACTCTACCTACAATGAATAGTAATGCTACTTACCAAAAAAAATGGGGGTTTCCTTTTGCAATTTAATTGATAACAAAATTAAGTAACAAAAATTCAATGAAAGATAATGTCGATTCAAAGAAATTTACTCACGGCTGCAAATTGATCACTGACTATATATATATATTATTCTCTATTCAAATATTTAACCAAGGATTATCAAAAAATTAAACAATCCTTACCTTCATTAATTTTATTAATTTCAGTTCAGCACACAATTTAATTCTTATCAATAAACCAATTGGTATTAAGCAATCCTCATGAATTTATTGATAGTATTACAATCTCGGAGGGAATTAAAGATGAACAACAATCTAACAAGCGTCAGATTATTTAATTCATTTTATGTTTTCTTTAAGCAAATAATAAAAACTTGGATCATAATTGTTCTGTTCAATTGCTATTTTTCCTGAACACTATAATAATTACGAAATATGGATTCAGGTTAGCTATAAACCACACAACTCAATCAATTAATAAACCTCTTAATAAACTGAATCATACAGTCATTAACTTGAAAAACTAAGAAACACAGATATTTGAATAAAAGAATAAATAAAATTAAGAACAAAGTCTCACAATTTTACTAACCGGGTTGAATTTCCTTTGAATCGACTAAAGAACTTAGCCAGACATGATAGAAAAGAAAGATAAAAGAAATAAAATTATCTTCTCAATAATTCTTGGATGCCCTATTATGTAGCCTTTACATTGCTTAAATAGCCGGAGTAGAGAAGACTAAAACTGGTATGTCAAGAATTGACAACCTTATTACATGAAAATAAAGATTAGATAAAATCCTCTTGCCTATATTAGATAGAGAATCATTCCATTATTAACCAACCACCCTAGACCTGTCAATTTTTGTAATATTTCATAGAGGTATATATTCTCCTCAAGATTTCTGACAATAAATCAAATCCTTCTAATAGTAAACCTTCTATGTGTGGTAATCTTGCTTCTCTGGTTTTAATTCAAATCAGCTTTTCAGATCAGATTTTTGGATCACGTTTGATTTCTTGAATTCTTTCCACATTAAAAACCTGCATGAAATTCAGAAGGCCATTATTGAAAATATCAGAATTCTTTTTATTTTAAACATAAATTACCAATACTTTCCACCAATGTCTTATATATAAAGAATCATTACAAATGAGTATCGTAAGACATATAATATGTTAAATATACTAAATATAAAAAAAATAAATATATAAAATTTTGAATCCATCAAATTCCCCCACACTTAGCTCTTGTATGTCCTCAAGCAAACTAAATCCTAAAAAATTTTTTTGAATAAAATCTAACAAAAATAAAAAATGTAATGGAAAGATGCAATCTAACAAAAAACAAAACTTAAAAAATAAAAATAAAAATAAAACAAAAGAGAAATTCTAATTCCTCCCCCTACACTTAAATCTGATATTATCCCCAATGGAAGTTAAAAATGTAATGGAAAGATGTAAAGAAAAGTAATTAAAAATGATAAGAAAAACAAATCTGATTTCTTGGGTTGCCTCCCATGTTTATCGTCGTTAGCTCGACTCAATACTCCTCAATCGGAATAAACGGGATCTCCTAGTTGCACTTCATCCATATTACATTCTTGAAAGCCTTCATAGAATGGCTTGAGTCGATGCCCATTAACCTTGATAACCTTGTTAGTTTTGAAACTTCGAACTTCAACAGGCATCAATTTATGTCTCGAACTATAAAGCAAGATTTTCTGTCCAATTACAAATTGCTTCCTCACATTCCTCTTGTCATGAAACACCTTAGTCTTGTCCTTGTATATGCTTGAATTCTCGTAAGTCTCAAGTTGTATCTCTTTTAATTCTTGCAACTGCAACTTCTTTTGCTTACCCGCTTCTTTCTTACTGTTCAATTAAAAAATTTTCTATGCAAACACATCAACCACATCAATTGAAACACAGATTGAACATCATTACTAGGGTACCTCATATCCTCAAATATGTTGAATTTAACAATCTATCCATTAAACTCCATGGTAAGGGTACCATCATGGACATTAATCTTTATTTTAGCTGTTTTGAGGAAAGACCTTCCTAGTCAAATTGGGGCAGGGTTTGGGGAATTACTGTCTTCCATATTCAAAATATAGAAAATAGCAGGAAAAATTAACTCATTTACCTATACCAAAACATCCTCAATTACTCCCTCAAGATATGTGTTAGAACGGTCAGCTAATTGGATAATTACACCTGTTTTATTCGAAGGACCTAAATGTAAAGATGCATAAATTGAGTATGGCATGACAATTATGGATGCACCTAAGTTTAACATAGCACGTTCAAACTTAGTATTACCAATCATACATGGAATCATAAACGTACCTGGATCCTTGCATTTTGGGGGTAACTTACGCTGAATAACTGCTGATACGTTCTCCCCTACACCAATTTTCTCATCACCCCTCAATTTCCTCTTTGATGTGCACAACTCTTTGAGAAATTTAGCATATCTTGGGACTTGCTTAATGACATCAAGTAAAGGTATGTTTACTTCTATCTTTCGAAAAGTCTCAAGACTTTCTTTCTCTTGTTCTTTCTTTTTCAATTTAGACAGTCTGCTAGGAAAATGGAGAAGAACAGAATTAGTAGAATTACGCACAACTGGTTGAGATTTTTCCTTGGACAAATTTACATCATCGCTGTCGGCTTTTGTTTCTTCTTGAACTGTCTTGATCGAATCTGCAGATTTAGCAATTAAGGGTTCAAGTTCTCTTCCATTCCATAATGTAATGGCGCTTGCATTTTCACGTGGGTTTATGATGGTTTGAGATGGTAATTTTTCAGATCCTTGAGCTTCAAGTTTGCTTACTGAAGTTGCAAGATGACTAATCTGCTTCTCTATATTCTGAATGTTGTTCCTCTTCTCAAGTTGAAACTATTGTGTATTGCTTGTCAATGCCTTAACAATCTCATCAAGTGACATATTCTGATTTGCTTGTTGCCTAGGTTGGAATGGTGGCTGGTAATGATTCTGGGTAACTTGATTCTCATAACTTAGATTTGGGTAATCTCTCCATCCAGGGTTGTATGAGTTTGAGTATGGATCATACTTTCGCTGAGGTTGCCCTTGAAATCCTTCCATGGCATTTGGTTGCTGGACTGGTGTATCTTCTTGAAGTATGGAACACATATCCGTTGCATGACTGGTGGCTGAGCAAATGCCACATGCTTTAACTATTTGCAAATTCCCTATAGCCATTTGTCTCACCAAAGAAGTTAGATCAGAATTCTGACGTTCAAGGTTTGATGTACTTACCTCATTAACTTTCTTCGATCTTTGCTCCATCCTTGTACCAAATTACTGCAAATTTACTGGCATATTAGAAATTAACCTTTTCGCAGCTTCTAGAGTTTTGTCAACTAAAGCTCCTCTACTAGCGGCATCCACCATACTCCTATCCATTGGTAACAACTCTTCATAAAAATACTGAATCAATAGCTGATCACAAATTTGATGGTATGGGCAGCTTACGCAAAGCTTCTTGAAGCGTTCCCAATACTCATATAATGTTTCTTCATGGTGTTGCCAAATTCCACATAGCTCTTTCCTTATATTTTTCGCTTTGGATGCAGGGAAATATTTCTCTAAAAATTGACGTTTCATTTCATTCCATGAAATGATTGTACCGGAAGGAAGGTAGTACAACCAATCTTTAGCATATTCATCTAAAGAGAATAGAAAAGCACACAACTTAATCTGTGCCTCTCTAATACCCTACGGTTTCGTGCTAGAACATACCACGTGAAATTCCTTGAAATGCTTGTGAGGATCTTTTCTTGCAAGACCACAAAATTTAGGTAATAAATGGATTAGTCCCGATTTTAATTCAAACGCCGCTTCTAGATTTGGAAATTCAATACACAAAGGTTGCTGGTTTAGATTAGGAGCAACCAGCTCTTTCAAAGTCCTATTTTCAGCCATGGCTTCCTCTACTAGTAGCTCACTTGCAATTATATCAGAAACAATTACTCTTTGTGATGTTGAAACCTATTCTTCCAGAATTTTCTTAGCTTCTTTCCTTAATCGGTGCAAAGTTCTTTCGGGTTCTGGATCAAATATCAATTCACCAGAGTTAGAAGATCGAGTCATTAACCAAGATACCCATACAATGGATCCAAAAATAATAATAATAAATAATAAATAATAAATAAAAACTAATTAAAAAAATCCCAAAGAAAAATTTTGACTACAACACAAAGTGCACGAAAACCAAGTAAAATTAAAAATATTAAATCATGCTTTTTTTTTATGTTCTTCGAAATAAGCTTCTTGTAGCGCCCCTAAGTCGTCCGAAATTTCATGCGCAAGCAATACCTGTCGAAAAACTATAGACACCTGAAACAGAAAAAAAAAATTCACATAAAGGTAAAAACACAAGTGACTAAAAAAAATTAAATAGAATGAAAACAATCACAATCTGATTAAAACTAGTCCCCGGCAACGGCGCCAAATTTTGATGCGTGTCTAGCACAACCAAAAATAAATTACTCTACCTACAATGAATAGTAATGATAAATAAAGGTCGATCCACAGAGACTAGTTAATCAACTTGTCTATTTATCAAGAAAAATGGGGGTTTCCTTTTGTAATTTAATTGACAACAAAATTAAGTAACAAACATTCAATGCTACTCAGTTACCTCCACCACTCCCTCAAATATCTCCAACCGATTCTCTTCCTCCTACTTTGGCAATGCCCTCATTACCAAACCGCACCTCAACTCTTACTCCACTACCTACTCCCACGCCTCCTGGATTATCGCCAACTTCTACTCTAACTCTTACTTTGGAGCTGCCCCCATCATCTAACCGAAACACATCTCGTGTTCCGCTACCTCCTCTACAACCAATCCACCACCCAAGTGTAACCAACCCCCAGGTCACACGTGCCCAACGTGGGATTACTAGGCCAAAACAGAGGAGTGATGGCACAATTCCTTGGCCTGGAAAAAGAACTAACCCCCATGAAATGTTGGTTGCAACTAACCACTCAGAGCCAACTTGTTTTACGTAGGCTAATAAAATTCTAGAATGGAGGACAGATATGAATGATGAATTTCAGGCTTTACTAACAAAGGGAACTTGAACTCTTGTCCCTTCATCCTCTACTCAAAATGTTATCGGATGCAAATGCGCATCAAAAGGCATTCTGATGGGACAATTGAACATTATAAAGCTTGTTTAGCGGCGAAGGGCTTTCATCAAAAACCTGGAATAGACTATGAGGACACTTTTAGTCCTATTGTAAAGCCAACGACAGTTCAGCTAATTCTTGCGTTGGCTACCTCTAAAAATTGGTGCGTTTGACAAATTGATATCAGTAACGCCTTTCTTCATGGCTATCTTCAAGAAGATGTGTACATGGCTCAGCCGCCAGATTTTTCTCATCCACAATTTCCAAACCATGTTTGCAATCTTCGAAAAGCACTATATGGTCTTAAGCAAGCTCCGCAGGCTTGGAATTCTCGTCTTCGAACATCTCTTTTGACTCTTGGTTTTCACCAATCAAAAGGCAACAACTCTTTGTCCGTTCATCATAAGCAAGGGAATATTATTTTACTACTTATATATGTGGATGACATTCTTATTGTCTCAAACAAGGAGTTTTTGATTGACCAATTTCTAAACCAACTAAAGAGGGACTTTCTAGTCAAAGATCTTGGAATGTTAAAATAATTTCTTGGTCTCAAAGCTACCTCCAATGGTTCGGGTATGCACTTGTCATAGCATAAATATATTGTTGATTTATTTGCAAAGACTAAGATGCTTGATTGTAAATCTGTCTCTACTCCACTGGCTACTAGTCCATCACTCTCGAAGGACGATGGGGGATCCAATTTATAATGTTACCGAGTATCACAGTGTGGTGGGTGCATTGCAACATTTAACATTTACAAAACCGGATATTGCATTCGTTGTCAACAAGGTGTGTCAGTTCATGCATTCACCTACTGACAAGCATTGGTTTGCTATTAAGCGTTTACTTCGATATTTAAATGGTACCATTCACTTTGGTTTACAATTTCATCGTCCTACAATTTCTTCAATATTTGTTTTCTCCGATGCTGATTGGGCCAGATGCCCATATGATAGAAGATCTACTAGATGTTATCATATTTTCTTAGGAAGAAATCTGGTCAGTTGGAGCTCTCGAAAACAACCAACTGTTGCCCGTTCAAGCACAGAGGCAGAATATAAAGGGCTGTCCAATGCTGCTGTAGAAACATCATGGATTCTATATCTATTGCGGGATATTGGTTGCACACAACCTCCTACACCTACTCTATGGTGTGATAATATTGGTGCAACGTATTTATGTTCGAATCCCATTTTTCATGCCTGTACAAAGCATATTGAAATTGATTTCATTATGTGTGTGATCTTGTGCAATGACGACTTCTACAAGTTCGGTTTTTATCAAACCATGATCAACTGGAAGATTCAATTACATCAGCTCGTTTTGGATGGTTGAGGTCCAAATGCAACATCCAACAATTGGAGTTGTCTTTGCGGGGGGAAGTTAGAACATGTAAACAGTAGGTTTTTGTATTATCAGATGCGGTAATATCACATGTGACAACTGTAACATTAGTTCTTCATATTTTAGTATAACTAATTGTAAACAAACTGTTGTGGTTCCTTCAAACCACTTATAAAGGCGCTGTTGTAACCATAATGAAAGTGAGAGAAAGAAATTCTGCAATTATCTGTGACAAACTTCACTTGATCAAACAGTGTTTAATAGGGGTGAAACACGGCAGGGTTGGGCCGGGTATCTGCAAACCCAACCCTACCCTAGATTCTTTCATGTTAACCCAGACCCTACCCTATCCTATTAGGGTAGGATATAACCTCAACCCTAACCTTACCCTGGCAGGGTACTACCAAACCCTACCTTACCCTGATTTACCCTGATTGGGATTAAAATCTCACCCCTCCTCCTCTGAATGACATGCTATGAATCGTTAGAAAAGATGCATCAAAGGAAAGGATAATGAGAGAAGTAAAGAAGAACCCAGCACCAGAGGAAATGTGGTGGCTTTAGTCAAGAATCAGCATATATAACGAGAGGGGGAGAGAGAGAGAATTAAAAAAAATATTACCAGAATGCAACCCAATATAACAACTACCACAATAGTAACTTAGAAAAAAATGCAATCCCGCACCAAATCTATCAATAGAAAGCAAAGAAAACCCAAAAAGAAACTTACCTTAACATCAACAAACAGAGTATCGGCATCATAGAAAGCACATTTACAGAGAGGAGGAGGAAACCGACAAATACAGAAACAACAGAAGATGAGAGTACCTAGAAGAACGCTTCGGGGGTTCAGAAGGGAGCAGTAGAGAAGAGTTAGGCACTTTTCTTTTGAGAGTATTACTGGAAGTGCACTTGGGAGTAGGAATGCTGGACTTGAGTTTGAGAGAGAGGTGTGGCTGTGCCTAAGAGAAACGAATGGGAGTTGGGAGATGAAAAGATTAGGGTTTATATATATATATATATATATATATATATATATATATATATATATATATATATATATATATATATATAGAAAAAAAATCAGCTACCCCCCAAAATAGTTTCAAAACATCAGTTACCACCCACACCTTTCAAAAAACATTAACTACCACCCAAACGTTTACCGCTGTTAATCAAATAGATCCACTCCTTTAAACGAATCCCGTTAGTTGCTGATGTCATCCAAAAGTGAATTTAAATTGGATAATAATACCCTAAAAGAAATATTAAAATATGATTTTACCCTCCTTTACTTAAGGAGGGTAAAACCCGAAATCTCTGAATCAGAGCCATCTCCTTCTGTCGTTCGCTTCATCGACCAATCGATCACTCTCTCTTTTTTCCCAATCATACTCGGCGAGCTAAAGGGATTGAAGATCTATAATCTGACGATGGAGGAAAATAAAATCACAAAAGGGAAGGTGGAGAAAAGTTAGATGGAGGAGAGATGTTCGTTGGCGGAGGGTGGTGAACTGATTCTGCCCTTCCTCTCTTTCGCTCCCTCTCTCTCTTGAACTAGTCAAACCTCATTAATTTCTGCACGTTCACTTCTTTCTTTCTTGTTTTGATCCCTACTCAGCCACCGCAGCTCATCACAAGAATACGTCATCGATGCTGGTACGAGTGACTCCTCCATCTCCGTAGGTAGGAGCATCATCTAACGTCGCCATGGCATCATACAGAGTAAGAGAATCTGGTTCTCTCCTTCTCTTTCTTGTTCAGTCAAGTTCATGCCAGTTTAACATCAGCAAACCCTAAATCCCCACCTCCAACAGTGCCTCTTTTTTTTTCTTTTTTTTCCGCTTACAGAGACCGATCCCTAACTGTAACTGGTTCTCTCATTCTATTGATCCTTTGATCCCATAATTTTTAAGTCATGGTTCTTTAATCTCGACCTTGTTTGTTTCATCGATGTTCATCAGCGAAGGGTGGTGATCAACCAGGGAGTGTGGCCTGCAGCTTTCCGCTTTGAACCATGGATCATCGTCTTCGTCTCCAATTACCCAATTGATTTACTTCACCTGCAACTGCCCTTCCTCTCTTTCACTCTCTCTCTTTCTCTCTTCCTTTTCTGCCTCTGAGAAATCCAAATTTTCCGCCATCAAATCTGCTCACAGAGACCGATTATGCATGTGACCTTGACTGTACCCAACTTTTGTCTTCATTACGCCAAAAACTCTCTGGAAAGCTAACTTGACACCCCAAAAGCATGCAACACCGAATTGTGCAAACTGTTGACTTGGTGCAGGGACATCATCATTAGGACCTTGAGCAATCGCTGAAGAAGATGAATCCATAGTGATTTCTGAAGCTCGATTTCCGAACCTTAATCCGAGTTTCCCTAACCAACTCATAGGTGTTGTAAACATGTGGGGCTGTCTGGAATTAGCTGGAAAAGTTGAGTTCTTAATTGAAATTTTGCATGGAAGGAAGAGAGAAGAAGTGAGAGGAGAGAACCTCAAGGAAGAAATCAGTATTGTAAGACTTGCACTCCATGAACCCGATCTAAACCTTGAATTCATGTCGTAACAGGTCTTCCAATCATCACCGGGCCAGACGGGACGAATAGATGATAAACAGGTATGAAATGGACCATTTAAGTATGAATTTTGTTCATTTCGGTCGATGGTACCGGTCTTGGTACTGGTCGACCGGTATAGCCTGCGCAGCAGACTACGAAGATCCGGAACCGGATCTCTGCGGGTCCTACTTTCCAAATTCTGAATCTTAGGACTTTCCTAATCCTAGGAGGCTTCCTAAACCTAAACCTAGCCTATATAAACCCCTCTAAACCTCCTAGAATCCCTTCCATTGATCCTCACAAACCCTAGAAAGGAGAAAGAGGCTGAAGAAGGAGGAGAAGCTAGGAAGAGCCGATATTGCCGTTCGACGAAAAACACCTTATCGCCAGTCGACGGTGAGTGATTAAACCTTCTTTTACATTATGACTATAGGATTAAGACTCTAGGATGGTTAGGTTGTTTTGATCAATACCATGCAAAGCAGGTATTGATCTAAAACCCTATTTTGTCGATAAACCCTATTTTTGCCGACAAACCCTAATCTAGTCGGTAAACCCTAGATTCGAGTTCTAGGAAGAAGATCGTCAAAGCTAGGACTTGAATGGAGTTGGAAACAACTCTAACTCAGTGCTCAGACCTAGAATGTGTAGGAGAAACCCTAGGATCAATAGGGGATGATCGACGACAGTCGAGAACCGGACGTATGGTCTTCCAGAGACATACCGATCGACTATACCGGTTGCACCCTGTGCGACCGGTACTACGACCGGTACCTTCTGGGGGCTGGTCTGTGGGGACCGACTGACCATACCGGTCACAGGTTTCCCCACAATGCTGCGATTGGTACTATGACCGGTCAGCTCTGTGAGATTTGTTTTGCCATTGTTGGTTTTTCGACCAACGTAAATTTATTCTAACTAAACCCTAATATCATATAGGACTTTATGATAACACGTTTGGACCTTGCGATGCGGAGCAAGCTATCAAATGAGCGTCAGGTAAGGGAATCAGACCTAAACCCTAATAATCTAATGGACAGTAAACCGTTGTTAATAACTATGACTCTGTAGATTAATGTTTGTGCATACTCGCATGTCATCCTTTACTTTCAGTTATTATTATTGTTCATGCATACTCGCTATGCTAGGATGTGATTGTTTGGCATGTGATTGTTTTCGTTGGTGTGTAGAATGGAAAGGGCCTGGGGTCTGGGATCATTCCTCACACTAGCACCTTTTTGTAGTATTCTATCTTAGCATGCTTGGTGCGAGTAGGGCATCAGGGGGAGGACGTGGCACTGTGGTCTCCGGCCTGGCCACCAGAGTCTAGCTCTATCTCTATGCCGTAGGGAGCTATGTTGGGATAGGGTCTACCTTTCGTATCGTTCTGTCTTAGCATGCTTGGTGCGGATAGGGCATCAGGGGGAGGACGTGGCATTGTGGTCTGTGGCCTGGCCACCAGACTCTAGCTCTATCTCTATGTCGTAGGGAGTTGTGCTGGGATAGGGCCTACTGTGATGACATATAGGATTGGTTAGTTGTGAGCCCAGTTTGCAATCACTTGCCAATAGGGGCTTACCTGTTGGTATGGGTTGAGCATCAGGGGAGGTATTGGCGGTGTTGATCCGGACACCTTAGCTCTATCTCTATTCCATGGTGGGTGAATGTGGGACGACAGTGGTGTGATCTACTCGGTGGCTTCACACACTTGTGTATAGAGGTGCGGTGGCCGCCAATCCTTTCTATAGCACATTGAAACTTAAACCAGACCATAATATAATATGATTGTTACTCATGCATATAAATGTTACATTGTCTGATTGTCTTACTGAGCTAAGTTGTGAGCTCACCCTAGTGTACACACCATTTTTAGATGTTGATGCAGGTTACACGGTGGATGACTACATGAACGCACCAGCGTACAGAGGAGTGGCTGCTCTAGACGTGCAGCCAGGAGAGGACGAGCATGACGCTTCATGCGAGTGTCCTTTCTGCGTGTATCTCTAGGATTTTTCTTTATTTGTTTCAGTTATTTTCGGTTGACATTAAAGTGATGTAAAGATAGTTATTTATCTTTGAGAATTTGGATAATTGAATATTTATTTAAATCTATCAATAGATGCTCAGTTCATTTTATTTAAAGACTTCTACTGTATTTATTATATTCTGATTGTGGTTATGTGCAATGGTTGTATGAGTGGACACGGTCTTATTGAGATCCTAGTGTGAGCTGTTGGTTCAGTGACGGTTCACTCACACTTCTGGTTCAGTCGGAATTGGGGTGTGACTACTTGGTATTAGAGCTCCTAGGCTCTGTCCAACAGACCATATTGAAATTAACTGAGTCGATGAACTGAGATAGGAAAAATTTAAAAGCCTTAATAAGAACACACCTTAAGCACTTGTTTGATGCCTGAGACTATATAAGGAAGAGCATAACATACTATATTAATTGAATCCAGTCAAAGAGACAACTTCTTTGCTCAGAACAGGGGACTGAAGAGGCCTGCTACTGAAACTTCAGGTGGAGGCGATCATAGACCATTCCGCCCATACAGGGCTCAGTCTACTATGGTGCCTGCAAGGAACACTACTGCACCACCACCGCCACAGTTCACTGGACAGAACTAGAACGTTAAATGTTTCAACTGTCAGCAACTGGGTCATATCGCAAGGACCTGCACTCTACCTAGGAAGCAACCACCACAGCAAGGAAAGGTATTCACAATCACCACTGAAGAGGCAGCTGCATCACCTGATGTGGTCACTGGTATGATTCCATCCCTTCCTATTTAGCTTACTGTTTTGTTGTGCGTGAGCATGTAGAACTAAGGGATAATTAAATTTCAAGAACTGTAAACATAGCTGGTATACCAGCCAGAGTACTTTTTGACTCTGGGGCCACGCACTCCTTCGTCTCTATTTCTTTTGGGAAGCGAATGGAATTACCTGTCAAGTGTTTGAACCCAAGCTTGATAGTTCGCTCTCCGTTGGGAGTCAAAGTGGGGTTGAATGAATATTATGGGCCGTGTACAGTTAGTATTGAGGGCCGAAACCTATAAGCAAATCTGGTTCTACTCGAGATGGCAGACTTTGACATCATCTTGGGAATGGATTGGCTAGGCCATCATTCGGCTAGCTTATTATGTGGTGAAAGGAAACTTGTGCTTAAAGATGAGAAAGGGAAAGAGTTTAGCTTCACTGAGACCAAGTTACCTAGGAAGCGAAAACTGATCCTCTCCACCCTAAAGGCTAAGAGATGCTTAGAGAAGGGTGGAGTGGGGTATTTAGTGTCTGTGGTCGATATAACTGCTGAGGTTCCAAAGATGGAAGATCTAGATGTGGTACGAGAGTTTTTAGATGTATTTCCAGAAGATCTACCAGGTCTACCTCCAGACAGGGCTACAGAGTTCGTGATAGACCTTATGCCAAGGTCGGCACCGGTGTCTAAAGCACCATACAGGATGGCCCCTACCTAATTAAAGGAGTTGAAGGCCCAATTACAAGAACTATTAGATAAGGTGTAAGACCCGCACTCCGTAAACCCAGTCCAAACCTTGGTTTTGTGTCGTAGCAGGTCTTCCGATCATCACCGGACCAGGCAGGACAAGCGGATGACAAACAGGTATGAAATCGGACCAAAGACGACCAATAGTCATCATTTTATGTTGACCGGTCGATGGTACCGGTCTTGGTACCGATCGACCGGTATGGCTTGCGCAGCTAAGTGCGGGGATCTAGAAATTGGTCTCTGCGGGTCCCATTTTCCTGATTTCGAATCCTAGAAGTTTCCTAATCCAAGTAGGGTTACTAAACCCTAATTTTAGCCTATAAATACACCCTTAAGCCTCCTCAAATCCTTTCCATTGTCTCTCACAAATCCTAGAGAAGAGAAAGAGGTTGGAAAGGAGAAGGAGCTAGGAAGAAGAAGAAGAAGGTGCTGCCATTACCGTTCGACGAAGCTCACGCTACGCCAGTCAACGGTAAGTGTTTTAACTATTCTTCTTATCTATGTTAGTTGTGTGGGTGGATCAATACCATGCAAAGTAGGTATTGATCTAAAACCCTAAATTGGCCAATAAACCCTATGTTATCGTCAAACCCTAGACATACCGGTCGCCATGGAGGATGATCAACGGCAGTCTAACTCCAAGTTTAGACTTAGAATGGATAGGAGAAACCTTGGAAATCCATGGAGGATGATCAACGGCAGTCGAAAACCCATGTATGGTCTTTCAGAGACATACCGGTCGACTATACCGGTTGCACATGGTGCGACCGGTATGTTGCCACC
Source organism: Protea cynaroides (assembly GCA_028583415.1). NCBI lineage: Eukaryota > Viridiplantae > Streptophyta > Magnoliopsida > Proteales > Proteaceae > Protea > Protea cynaroides. The sequence continues at coordinate 90,219,606 of CM053276.1, read as the reverse complement.
GGTATCCCTCGGGAAGCTGGTCTGTGGGGACCGGCTGACCATACCGGTCGCCAGTCCTTCCCACAGAGCTGCGACCAGTATATGCCACCGGTCAGCTCTGTGAGGGTGTTTTGTAACCGTATTGGTTTCCGACCAACCTGAAACCCTAAACAATATATTCTAATGAGACCCTAATAATATTGTAGGACTTTGTGACTTATCGTTTGGACCTTGCGACGTGGAGCAAGTTATCGAACGAGCGTCATGTAAGGGAATCTGACCTAAACCTAATAATTAATGGACAGTAAGTTGTTGTTAATTACCTGAATATCTATGATGTGATGTTTGTGCATATTCACATGCCATCCTTTACTTTCAGTTATTATTATTGTTCATGCATGGATAGGAATGTGATTGTTAAGCATGTGATTGTTTTCGTTAGTGTGTGGAGTGGGGCATGGGTCTGGGATTTCTCCTCACACTAGCACCTTTTGTAGTATTCTGTCTTAACATGCTTGGTACGGGTGGGGCATCAGGGGAAGGTCGTGGTACGGTGGTCTCCGATGTTGATGCTGGCCTGGCCATGGTTATGTGGCACTGTGGTCTCCGAGGTCGACGCTGGCTTGTCCACGATGCTTTAGCTCTATCTCTATGGCGTAGGGAGTAATGTTGGGATAGGGTCTACCTGCGTATTGTTTCTATCCTAGTGGGTTAGTTGCGGATAGGGCATCAGGGGAGGTGTGGGAATGCCTTAGCTCTATCTCTATGCCGTAGACGGTTGTGCTGGGATAGAGCGTACATTGATGACATATAGGATTGGTTAGTTGCGAGCCCAGTTTACGAGCCCTGGCCAGTAGGGGCTTAGGTATTGGTATGGGTAGAGTATCAGGGGAGGTACGTGAGTATCTTAGCTCTATCTCTATTCCATGATGGGTGCATGTGGGCCGATGGGGGTGTGAACCATGAGGTGCCACACACTCGTGTATAGAGGTGCGGGGGCCACCAAACCTTTCTATAGCACATTGCAAACTTAAAACCAGACCACAAAGATAAAATGATTGTTACTCATGCATAATATTGTGAAACTGTCGATTGTCTTCTCGAGCCGTGTTGTGAGCTCACCCTTTGTATATACATTGTTTTAGATGTTGATGCAGGTTATACTGTGGACGATTATGTGAACGCTCCGGCGTATGGGGGTGTAGCTGCTCTGGATGTGCAAGCAGGAGAGGACGAGCATGACGCTTCATGCAAGTGCCCTTTCTGTGTGTACCTTTGATTTGTTTTACTTATTTATTTCAGTTATTTTCGATTGGATTAAAGGGATGTAATGATATTATTTTATGTGTTTGATTTTGGATAATTGGATAATTATTTAAGTTATCAATAGATACTCAGTTCATTTTATTTAAAGTCTTCCGCTGTATATTTATATTCTGATTGCGGTTATGTGTAATGGTTTGTATAAGTGGACACGACCTATTCGAGATCCTGGTGTGAACCTTTGGTTCAATGACGGTTCACTCACACCATTCTAGTTGGATCAGAATTTGGGTGTGACATAAGGGTTTCATATGACCAAGCATATCACCATGGGGAGCACCTGTATTGTTAGTTAAGAAGAAGGACAGTAGTGTATGGCTATGTATCGACTACCGAGAGCTGAACAAGTTAACCATCAAGAACCGATATCCTTTGCCAAGGATCGATGATCTGTTTGATCAGTTGCAGGGCGCAAAGGTTTTCTCAAAGATTGATCTTAGATCAGGGTATCACCAATTGAAGATCAAGGCCGCAGATATTTCAAAAATCGCTTTTAGGACAAGGTATGGACATTATGAGTTCCTTGTAATGTCATTCGGGTTGACTAACGCTCCAGCGTCGTTCATGGAACTGATGAACCGAGTGTTTCATGACATGTTGGACACTTCGGTCATCGTATTCATTGACGACATATTGGTCTACTCGCAAGGCAGGGAGACTCATGCAACACATTTGAGAGCAGCCCTACAATGGCTGAGAAGAGAGAAGCTTTATGCCAAGTACAAGAAATGTGAATTTTGTCTGAAGGAAGTGGCCTTCTTGGGCCACGTAGTATCTGTAGATGGTATCAAGGTAGATCCAAGTAAGATAGCTGCTATAGTAGGATGAGAAGCACCAAAATCAGTTGCGGAGATTCGTAGTTTCCTTGGATTGGCTGGTTACTATAGAAGATTCATGGAATATTACTCAAGGATCGCCATTCCACTTACCAGACTAACCAAGAAAGGAGAAAAATTTATATGGTCAGATGAGTGCGAGAAATGCTTTCAGACTTTGAAGTCAAGACTAGTCTCTGCACCTATCTTGATCATCCCAGCACCAGGCTTACCATTTACCCTATATACGGATGCCTCAGGGTTGGGTCTTGGATGTGTATTGATGCAAGGAGAACAGGTGATTGCCTACGCATCAAGACAATTGAAAGAGCATGAGAATAATTATCCTACACATGATTTGGAGTTAGCAGCGGTTATACATGCAATCAAGACTTGGAGACACTACCTTTATGGTGAAAAATTTCAGATTAAGTCAGATCACAAGAGCTTAACCTATCTTTTCACTCAGAATGACCTGAATATGAGACAGAGGAGATGGCTGGAATTATTAAAAGATTATGATTATGACATTCAGTACCATCCGGGTAAGGCAAATGTTGTGGCTGATGCCTTAAGCAGAAAGTGGGCATTGAAACCTGAGGTAGGACCAAGTATAAATGCTGCATTGTGTGCTGCAGCCTCAAGCTCAATAGAGAATGATGAAGAGAACATATTAGAGACTGCAAGAGATCCAGTGGAACAGGGCTTAATTCATAAGTTCACATTGATGTTCGTAGCTCTGAAGATCTCATCGGATCTAATAGATGAAGTTAAAGTAGCAATCCTATAGGATCCACATCTCAAGACTGTGCAAGAAGACTTTGAAAAGGGTAAAAGTAATCCTAACTTCACCTTGGATTCAGACAGGGTACTCAGGTATTGTGGACGATTATGCATACCTGAGAGTGAGGACTCCAATATCAGAGATAGAGTTACGACAGAAGTTCATTACACTCCATATTCGGTACATCTAGGAAGCACCAAAATGTACCATGATTTAAGAAGATTATATTGGTAGAGGGGTATGAAAGCAGATATATAGCTCGTTTCGTATTCCAATGTCTGAATTGCCAGCAAGTTAAAGCAGAAAGGCAGACACCCGCAGGTTTGCTACAACTACTATCGAAACCTGCATGGAAGTGGGATTACATCACAATGGATTTCGACACTGGCCTACCCTTGACACCAACATCAGTGGATGCAGTATGGGTTATAGTCGATCGACTTACCAAGATAGCTCAATTCATTGCGGTCAGACCTCAGTATACCATGGAGAAGTTGGCCAAGCTATATGTAGATAATATAGTCAAGCTTCATGGTGTCCCAGAGAGTATAGTATCTGACAGGGATCTCCGTTTTACATCAAAGTTCTAGGAAGGATTACAGAAAGCTATGGGAACCAAGTTAAAGTTTAGTACAGCTTTTCACCCTCAGACGGATGGGCAGTCAGAACGAACTATTCAAATTTTAGAAGATATGCTCCGAGCTTGTGCACTAGATTTCAAAGGAGCTTGGGACGAGAAGCTATCGCTAATCGAGTTCGCTTATAACAATAGCTACCAGGCTACAATTCAGATGGTGCCATATGAGGCACTCTATGGGAAGAAATGTCGTACACCTCTATTATGGAATGAGGTGGGAGAAAGAAGAATTGTAGGACCAGAGTTTGTCGAAGAAACTTTTCGAGTGATTGATCAGATCAAGGAAATAATGAAGACAGCTCAAGTACGACAGAAGCACTATGCGGATAACCGACATCGAGATCTGGAGTTTGCAGTGGGTGACAAGGTATTCGTGAAGATATCACCTGTGCGAGGTCTGAAACGGTTTGGTAAGAAGGGAAAGCTATGCCCCAGGTACGTGGGACCATATGAGATATTGACCAAACATGGTAATGTGGCATATCAACTAGCTCTACCACCATCCATGTCAAGCGTTCATGACGTGTTCCATGTATCTTTATTGAAGAAGTACGTTAGGGATCCATCGCACATCTTGACAGCAGACCCACCAGACTTGACAGAGGACTTGACGTTTGAAGTTGTACCTGTGATGCTCATAAGCTAAAAAGTACAACACCTTCGAAGCAAGGATATCCACTACGTCAAAGTGCATTGGAAAAGCCAAGATGTGGAAGAAATTACTTGGGAGGAAGCGAACGCAATGAGAAAGGAATACCCTAACCTTTTCATTGACCAAGGTATGTTCAAATTTCGAGGCCAAAAATTTATTTTAAGGGTGGAGGAGTTGTGAAACCTACATGCATTTCGGGGATGAAATTATTTTAAGGGTGGGGGAGTTGTAAGACCCGCACTCCATGAACTTGATCTAAACCATGAATTCATGTCGTAACAGGTCTTCCAATCATCACCGGGCCAGACGGGACGAGCGGATGACAAACAGGTACGAAACGGACCATTTAAGTATGAATTTTGTTCATACCGATCGATGGTACCGGTCTTGGTACCAGTCGACCGGTATAGCCTGCGCAGCAGACTACGAAGATCCGAAATTGGATCTCTGCGGGTCCTACTTTCTAAATTCTGAACCCTAAGAGGCTTCCTAAACCTAAACCTAGCCTATATAAACCCCTCTAAATCTCTTAGAATCCCTTCCATTGATCCTCACAAATCCTAGAAAGGAGAAAAAGGCTGAAGAAGGAGGAGAAGCTAGGAAGAGCCGATATTGCCGTTCGACGAAGAACACCTTACCGCCAATCGACGGTGAGTGCTTAAACCTTCTTTTACATTATGACTATAGGATTATGACTCTAGGATGGTTAGGTTGCTTTGATCAATACCATGCAAAGCAGGTATTGATCTAAAACCCTATTTTGTCGATAAACCTCATTTTTGCCGACAAACCCTAATCTAGTCGGTAAACCCTAGATTCGAGTTCTAGGAAGAAGACCGTCAAAGCTAGGACTTGAATGGAGTTGGAAACAACTCTAACTCAGTGCTCAGACCTAGAATGTGTAGGAGAAACCCTAGGATCAATAGGGGATGATCGACGACAGTCGAGAACCGGACGTATGGTCTTCCGGAGACATACCGGTCGACTAGTTGCACCCGGCCGTCTCGATCGTACCTTCGGGGGCTGGTTTGGGGGACCGGGCATAGGTCGCGGTTTCCCGTGTTGGGTGCGGGGTCGCTCGGAGAGTGTTTTGCCATTGTTGGTTTTTCGACCAACGTAAATCTATTCTAACTAAACCCTAATATCATATAGGACTTTGTGATAACACGTTTGGACCTTGCGATGCGGAGAAAGCTATCAAATGAGCGTCAGGTAAGGGAATCAGACCTAAACCCTAATAATCTAATGGACAGTAAACCGTTGTTAATAACTATGACTCTGTGGATTGATGTTTGTGCATACTCGCATGTCATCATTTACTTTCAGTTATTATTATTGTTCATGCATACTTGCTATGCTAGAATGTGATTGTTTGGCATGTGATTGTTTTCGTTGGTGTGTGGAATGGGAAGGGCCTGGGGTCTGGGATCATTCCTCACACTAGCCCCTTTTTGTAGTATTCTATCTTAGCATGCTTGGTGCGGGTAGGGCATCAGGGGGAGGACGTGGCATTGTGGTCTCCGGCCTGGCCACCAGACTCTAGCTCTATCTCTATGCCATAGGGAGCTATGTTGGGATAGGGTCTACCTTTCGTATCGTTCTGTCTTAGCATGCTTGGTGCGGGTAGGGCATCAGGGGGAGGACGTGGCATTGTGGTCTCCGGCCTGGCCACCAGACTCTAGCACTATCTCTATGCCATAGGGAGCTGTGCTGGGATAGGGCCCACTGTGATGACATATAGGATTGGTTAGTTGCGAGCCCAGTTTGCAAGCCCTCGCCAATAGGGGCTTACGTGTTGGTATGGGTATTGCATCAGGGGAGGTGTTGGCGGTGTTGATCCGGACGCCTTAGCTCTATCTCAATTCCATGGTGGGTGCATTTGGGACGGCAGTGGTGTGATCTACTGGACGGCTTCACACACTCGTGTATAGAGGTGCGGTGGCCACCAATCCTTTCTATAGAACATTGCAAACTTAAACCAGACCATAATATAATATGATTGTTACTCATGCATATAAATGTTACATTGTCTGATTGTCTTACTGAGCTAAGTTGTGAGCTCACCCTTGTGTACACACCATTCTTAGATGTTGATGCAGGTTACACGGTGGATGACTACATGAACGCGCCGGCGTATGGAGATGTGGCTGCTCTGGACGTGCAGGCAGGAGAGGACGAGCATGACGCTTCATGCGAGTACCCTTTCTGCGTGTATCTCTAGGATTTTTCTTTATTTGTTTCAGTTATTTTCAGTTGACATTAAAGTGATGTAAAGATATTTATTTATGTTTGAGAATTTGGATAATTGAATATTTATTTAAATCTATCAATAGATGCTCAGTTCATTTTATTTAAAAACTTCCACTGTATTTATTATATTCTGATTGTGGTTATGTGCATTGGTTTGTATGAGTGGACACGGTCTTATTGAGATCCTGGTGTGAGCCATTGGTTCAATGACGGTTCCCTCACACTTCTGGTTCAGCTGGAATTGGGGTGTGTCAAGTATGGCTTGGCTTGGCTTGCTTGCACAACGCTTTCTGCATTTTGGTTTGCTAGTCAGCTTTGGTCCAATTTCAAAGGGAAGGGAGAAGAGTCCACCATTTCTGATTCGTCACCTGGATCAGTAATGCAAGGTGAGCGAAGCAGAAGAGGAAAGAAGAAGAAGAAGGAGACAGAAAAGGAAGAAGGAGAAAGAAGGGTCATATTAGTAATTTTACTAGTTTTTAAAATTTTCAAATTAATAACATAAAGGGTAAAACTGTCTAACGCTGATTTCCGTCACCTCCGTCAATTACTTGGGTGTAGTTGATTTTTTTTTAAAAGTGTGGGTGGTAGGTGATGTTTCGAAATTATTATGGGGGATAGCTGATTTTTCTTATATATATATATATATATATATATATATATATGGGGGATATCTATAATTTATATATATATATATATATATATATATATATATATATATATATATATATATATATATATAAACACAAAGTAGGGTTGGGCCGGGCTCTACCCGAGGCCTCAACCCTAACCCGCGTTTACCTTGACAGGGTGAAAAATACCTTGTAACTTAATTGGACCCTGTCAGGGTTCGAGCAGGGTTAGGCCCTGACCGGGTTCAGGGCAGTTCGGGCTCGGGTCGTTAGGGTAAAACTTTCACCCCTATTGTTTAACACAAAAATTTTTGCGATCGAGAGACCCAAATTAATCATTTAATAAACATAGTTCGTAATCAGACTTCCAAGTATCGAGGATGACGTTTCATACACTAATCATAATTTATTTATTTGCCATTCCTTTCAATAATATTAATCAACTTGAGAAAAATTTTATTAATCATGTTCAACCACAAGGTTAGAGGTATATATTCTACTGAGAGTTGTCATTGATTCCAAGTACATGTGATGAGAGTAAAATTTGTTTAAGAAACTAAGAATGGCATCACACTCTATATGAGTGGGATAGTTGTGGGAGATTACAAATGCATGGTTGATATTTATATATGGGTGTAATGCATGCTATAGAATATATATATATATAAAAGGCACGTTTACATATGTACAAAGAAATATAATAAATCACAGTTCATCCTTAATATTCCTCTTAAGTCATGGAATGTGCTCATGTCTAGATAGGATCTTTCTTTCCATATACGGTGCAGAAGGTGACTTTGGGTTTATTCTTAATATCAACTCCTATAGTCATATTAACTATTACTATTATGTTTGGTTTGAGATCTTGTCTCACTGGTGCTATATAGAATGTTCTACAAATAATAATAAATAAATAAAAAAAAACAAAACTGTGTAACCTTGTAAATCTGATCTTTTCGCTAGAAGTCAGGTTTTTATATAATAAATGGTAAAGAAATTACAAAGTAAACAAAGCTAGAGAAGAACCACACCTAGGGTATTTCCATCAGCCAGGACCAACCTCGTACGATAAATAAAACAAAAGTAAACTAGCAGAATCTATATCTAGGACGTCTAGATGCACCCCGAACAACATCACAGCATTAAAATTAGGATAAGTTGCCAACTTTCATAACCACGATATCGAGCAGCTTTCCTGGATAATCCGCCCGCCAGAGTGTTACTTTCTCAATAAGAATGAGTAATTTTGACTTTTGATAAGTCCAATAACTGTGATGAATGTGTTGGAATTTATGGGCTTTCTTAATTACCTAAATTAGTTGTTTAGTAGGAGTCTGATTGATATGGTAAAATCGATTCGATTGGTACATCACTGGGTTGAGATAGATAATTCTAATTATATTGTGGGAAGGGAATTATGGTTATGACAGTATTCTATAAATATTGAATCAGAATCCCCACAGCTACAGTTAGTGAAAATAATTCTCTTTACACCCATTAGCAAGAGAACTGGGATATTCTTTGGAGGCTGTGAAAGACTGTGATCGAGGGATTGCGATCAAAGCTTGAAGACTAAAGGGAGATCAAACTCAAAGAGGTATGTCATCATATTCTTTATTATGTTAATGTTAATATGTGAAACCATTGTGTTTTAGAGATCGGTAGGCCAATCAATCTATTAGTTGGTATTAGAGCTAAACTTATAGACCTAGAATCAATGGTAGAACATAGTATATACATCTATCTATGAGTTTTGATTGTTAAGAATGAAAGTTTTTCAACACATTCGAACGCTTACTTGGCCAAATCACGGTCGTACATGGAAAATAATTTTTTCAACCAATGAAAAGTATCAAAATTTATATGAGGTTAAAGAACTCGTTGAGACGGTCATGACGATATAAAATTAGTCGCCATCTGATGTCGGACGCGCTCTCACGCACAGTCTGAAGTGGCTAGTGAGATCCACTTGTTGGCCAAAAAAAACACTGCGGCCGAGTCAAAAACCCTAATGAGTGGACCCAACGAGTCCTTCTAGGCCCGGATATTCAATAGGACCGGGTCAACTCAATTGACGTGGTCGGGTACATGTGCAGGGTAGGCACGTGTCACTCGAACCGTGGGTCCAAGTCCGAACAGACCAGAGTCTTTGACCTGCTTGGCTGACCCGCCAACCCGTCTAGCGTAACCCAGTGGGTAGCTCCAATAACCCAAGCCCTGACCCAATGGGTCAACCTGGATACTTAGATATCTGACCGATGGGTCAATCCGAAGACCCATAAAATTGGCCCGAATACCCGACCGGGATATGTGATCCATTGAACCGGGGCGGTTCGGTCCCGAGTCAGACAGACTACCAATTTGGTTTTAAAAACTGAATTTCTGGACACAGACCAATTCCCCCAGAGAGTGGGCTTCACGTGCCCCTTTAATCGGCACGTGGATTGTCCGATAGACCTTCGGTTTGTTCCGTCAACTTCGTCTCATTACGCTTTTTCTTCTGGTATACAGTATGTATGCTTTCTGATCTCTAGGGAAGGTGTTTTGATAAAAATAATACCCTTTTATGTATCTTTGGAACTCAGTTTGCATTTTTTTGTGATGTTTGTTCCATCCAATGTTTACTAGATGCATGATGAGACGTATGGTGCATGATGTATGATTATTTGAGTGTGAATGCTTAAATGTTTTAACATGTATGTTAAAAATTTCCATTTTGCTGTCATTGGAGTTTGTAAATATCATAATGGAATTGGGTGGTGACCATCAAAGTGGCTTATTCAGTTTCACTATGATGTTTTCAAACTCAAGGTATTCTACATTTTAATAACAACCTAGTTAGGCAATGTGCACCCAAAGGTGGCATTGTCAAGATTAAATAAAGTTCATGCACATGGCTTAAGGGATATTGGCTTAGAGGTGTCATTCACCCAAAGATGATGGGATTTTCAATGACCATTATTCCTTTGTAATTTAGCACAGTTATTGAGAAAACCAGTGCACATATCATCCCAAAGGATGTATGTGTAATTCGGTTGATTTTTCAAAGATATAAATTAACTTGCCTATTTAGTATACAGTTACTTGCTAGCTAATTGTGTTTGGTATTGATCATGGATTTTTATTTATTTACTCTAATGTAGTTTTGCACTTTTTATGATTGAATACCACTGGATGTCTATTCAGGCAAGTTACCTAGCCACTGTACTTATGTAATCTGCACCCAACTATAGGAAATGGCTTAGGAAATCAAAGATAGCAATAGGTCTTTCTGATATGGACATAGGCATCAGAGAAGAAAAACCTATAGCCCTAACAGATATTAGTACATAGGCACAAGTACAACACATGAAAAAAAATAGAAAAATGCAAATAAAAAGTGTTCACGAGTTATTCAGAGAACTGTCCAAGAGTCCATCTTAGATAACATTCCTGAGTTAGATAATGCAAAGAAATTATTGGAAGCCGTCCAAGCTAAATATGAGGCTTTTGAGACTGGGCAGGTGGGTGAATTGATGACAATGTTGACTTATTCTCCTTTTGATGGAACTGGGAGTGTGAGAGACCACATTACTTATTTGGAAGGAGTGGCTGAGAAACTCGAGGGACTGGGTAACCTAATAAGTAAAGATGTTCTGATATACTTTGTAATAAGATCTCTTCTAGAACAATACAAACATATAAGGACAACTTACAAGACTTTTAAAGATAAATGGACATTAAATGAGCTCACATCAGTCCGTATAGAAGATGATAAATTATTTAAACAGCAGAAGGTTGAGAGTGCTAACTTGACAACCAATAAAGGCACTATGATATGAATAAAGGAAAGAATGGATTCAGACCTCACAAAAAGGGAAAACATAATTGGAATAAAGACTAGAAACCATAGGACAAGGGTGCCAAGGAATAGGAAGAAAAGAAGGACCTGTGTTACACCCCAATTCTAGTCGAACCAGAAGTGTGAATGAACCGTCTAAAAAACCAACGGTTCAAGCCAGAATCACATAAGACTGTGCCAACCATCAAACCATACATTCACATAATCAGAGTAAATAAATAAATGACGAAATTGTATTAATAATGAACTGAAAGTCTATAGTGATAAATAATAAATAATCAATTATTTTCGATGTACCAAAACATAAAATAACAAACTATTATAAATCCCATAAGTCAAATACAAAAATGAAACCCTAAGAGTGAACAAAGTGGAAACACTTGCATGATGAGTCATGCTTATCCTCCATAACTTGCATGTCCATAGCCGCCACGTGTGCTTAGGTGGGTGCATTGATATAATCTTCGACGGTAATACCTGCAACATCAAAAACTAAAAGAATAGCTTACGTGAGGGTCAGCTCTCTAACATGAGCTGAGTGAGAAATAAAATAATACAGCAAACATATGCATAATGTAATTTTTAATTCTTTGGTCTAATTTAAGTTTGCAATGTGCTATGATAAGGATAGGTGGCCACCACACCTCCATGCATGAGATTGTGAGCACGTCCAACAGATCACACACTGCTGTCACCCCACATTACCCACTACAGAATAGAGATAGAGCTAGAGCCTAATGGATCACACACCGCCAACACTTCCCTTAATACTCTACTCTATACTAGTACGTATGCCCCTATTAGCGAGGGCTTGCAGACTGGTTCGTGACTAATCAATCCTAAATGTCATCAAAAGTGCATCCAAGGCCTTACCCTAGCATCCTTTATTAAGCCTACAGAGATAGAGCTAGAGTCCGCTGGCTAGACTAGGGCCCATACCGTGATCACTCCCCTGATACCTTATGACGTACTAAGTCCATTAAGGTAACAGCGATACGATGATATCAATGTGATGAATGGTTCGATGCTCTAACCTCTCTCCATTCAACACACCAATCACACACATACACATGCTTATCCCTATCATCATCATCACATAAGGAAATAATAAAATATGCATGAACAGTAATAGCAAATATTAGATGACATGTTATATGCACTAACAGCAGAGCATAGCAACAGGAAGTGTACAAAAATAAATCAAAGTAAAGCAATGTAGCTTAGTTTAGGTCTTGTCCCTTACTTGTGAATGATGTTTGTTCATCTTTCAAACTTTGAAAACTATTTTGAACTAGTGAAAAGCCTAAACAATTAATGAACTTAGATTAGGATTCCATTCCATCAAGTTGTGTATATTGTTTCACTGTCCGGCCTCCAATATAAGTCTTTCAGACATTGTTCGGTCGAGTCATCGGTCTTGCATTAGTAGACCGATGAGTCCACCGGACAAACCCTGTCATAATTCCCAAGAGCCATCGGTTTCCTCACCGGTCTCCTATATAGTTGACCGGTCAAGGGACCAGACAACTCCTGAATCATAGCCCAGATTTATCTTTTAGTCTGAATTCCTTCTGAGTCGATTCCTTAGCTCAATGATGGGATCCATCCTAAGGTCATTCTATGGCCATTATTATTGGTTTTAACCATCCATTGCAACCTTAGCAGTTATAATTTCTACTGATTTATATTGAACCCTTAAGTTCGAAATCATGGTATTGACATTAAATTAAAACTGATCTCATACATAATGATATCAGATCCATCCTAAATCTAACATAGTTTAAACTTCTACAAAGGCAAAGTACTTATCGTGGATCCTTCACGTGGTAGGTTGGAGACCCAATGGCACAACCTCTCTCTACAAAGTACCTTCTTTTTTCCCCAAGCTTTCTTCCTCTTTAAGCCTTTTTATCCTTCTTCTCCTCTCTTTTTCTCGATTTTTGGGTCTGAGATTGATCAAAAGAGTAAGAGGAAGTGAAGGGACATCCTCTATATAGAGAAGAAACTCCCATATAGAGTTGGATTCTAAATAGGAAAGAGTCCTACTCAAATTTGAAAACTTTCCTAAACTCGAAAATAGATTCTGGGCTTAACCGGTCAACTGACTGGTTGCAAAACCTGAGGACTAACCTACTAAGAGACTGGTTTCTTATCTGGCTTTGTGGTTTCTTCACACTGTTGGTTCGCTTGAGCCGGTTATAATGGGAAGACCTGGCACAACACAAGAACGTAAGGCTAGACCGGGTTATTTCAAGACTTACTCAGGTTGGATATAATATTAATTTTAATAAAGGTAGTTTTATTATGTTACATGATTCTCAATTTATTGGTGATGGATGCAATATTGATGGTCTTTATAAATTAAATTCTGCTACCCCATTATTTATAAATGTTAGTTCTAAATGGTTTAATTTTGACAGCAAGTCTTCCATGCCATGGCATTGACGTTTAGGACATATATCAGTAGAAATGATGAAAAGGCTTATACAACACAATATATTGAAACCATTAGATTTTGATGATATGGATGCATGTGTAGATTATATAAAGGGAAAGATGCTAGATCAAGGAAGAAATCTATAGTATGTAATTAACAAAATTTTGGATCTGATTTACACTAACATATGTGGGCATTTTCCCACCCCTACTCTTGGTGGACATAGATACTTCATTACATTCACTGATGATTTTTCTAGATATGGTTAGGTTTTTCTTATCTCAAGAAAATTGAATTCACTGGACAGTTTTAAAATATTTAAAACTAAAGTGGAAAACATTTTTGATAAAAGGATCAAGACAGTCAGATCTGATAAAGGAGGGGAATATTATGGGAGACCAAGTGAACTCCCTGGTCCTTTTGCTAAATTTCTTCAGGATCATGGAATTATAGTCCAATATTCTATGCCAGGGACCCCACAATAGAATGGAGTGGTTGAGATGAGAAATAGAAACTTCAAAGACATGATGAGAAGTATGGTTAACAACACTAGTCTTCCTGAATCACTGTGGGGTCAAGCTATCAAAACTACTACATATATTATTAATAAAGTTCCAAGTAAGTCGGTCCCAAAGATACCTTTTGAGCTTTTGATTGGTCGAAAGCCTGATTTACATCATTTGTATGTTTGGAGATACAAGGCAGAGGCATGATTATATAATCCCCATGAGAGGGTGTTTGATCCAAGGACAATTAGATGTTATTTTGTTGGCTATCCAACCAGATCTAAGGGATTTAGATTTTATTGTCCTGATTCAATAAATAGGATAGTGGAGACTAGCCACGCTAGATTTCTTAAGGATGAAGGTGAGGAGTCCCAACCAAGGAATTTGAAATTTGATGAGGTATAGATTGAAATTACAGCTGAGCCCCCTCATCCAGATGAGACTTTACCAGAGGTCGTTGACATAGCACTTATGGTTGTCCTTACTCAACCTGATACTCTAATTGAAGAGCCAGTGCAGGCAGTGATAAGGTCTACAAGACCACCAAGATCTTCTATACCTTCAGAATATATGCTTTATTTAACAGAGGCTAATTATGACATAGGGCATGAAGAAGACCCCACAAGTATCCAAGAGGCTGTGAATAGTAGCAATGCACCTAAATGGATAGGAGCTATGAAAGATGAGTTGATATATATGGATAACAACAAAGTGTGGGAACTTGAGGATTTGCCAGATAACTATATACCTATAGGATCAAAATAGGTGTATAAAACTAAATGTGATGCCAAGGGTAGGATTGAATGCTACAAAGTAAGACTAGTAGCGTAGCAAAAGGGTTCAAGTAAAGGAAAGGAATCGACTACAATGAGATATTCTCTCCAGTTTTCGCTAAGGATTCCTTCAGAATTATCATGGTGTTGGTAGCACATTTTGATCTAGAGCTACATCAGATGGATGTGAAGATAGTTTTTTTAAATGAGAGCTATTGGAAGATGTTTATATGTTCCAACCAGAAGGTTTTGAAGAAAAAAGTAAGGAGAATATGGTCTACAGACTCATGAAGTCCATTTATGGACTAAAGCAAGCATCCAGGCAATGAAATCATAAATTTTATCAGGTTATATCTTCGTTTGGTTTCGTTGAGAATATATCTGATCAATGCATCTCTATATAAAGGTCAGTGGGTGTAGTTTTATATTCTTAATTTTATATGTTGATGATATTTTATTGGCCAGCAACAGTATGGGTTTACTTATCGTGAGAATTTTGAAATGAATGATATGGGAGAGAGTATATTTATACTTGGTATTTAGATCTGTCGTGACAAAAAGAAAGGATTACTAGGATTGTCTCAAAAAGCATACACTGATCGTGTCCTCAAACGAGTCAATATGTCTACATGTTTAATTGGGGAAGTTCCTATTAGTAAAGGTGACAATTTGAACAAGAAGCAGTGTCCAAGGAATGATTTTGAGAAGAACTCGATGGCAGATAAACTCTATGCATATGCAATAGAAATTTTGATGTATGCACAGGTATGCACTCGTCTTAATATAGCCTTTGCAGTGAGTATGTTGGGATGCTTTCAGTCAAATGCTAAAGAAGTTGATCAATGGACAACGGTAAAGAAGATTATGCGATATTTACAGAGGACCAAGGACTACATGCTTGTCTATGACAGTAGTAGTACCCTAAAGGTAGTGGGATACATAGATTCAAACTATGGAGGTTGCACATATGATTTGACATCTAACTCGGGGTATATTTTTCTATTGGCAGGAGGTGCTGTTTCTTGAAGGAGTGCGAAGCAGTCTATTGTGGCAACATCAATTATGTATGCAGAGTTTGTAGCTTTGTATGATGCTACTAAGTAAGTGGTCTAGTTGAAGGGTTTCATCTCAAGCTTAAAGATTATGGACTCTATCTCCAGACCCCTGATGATATATTGTGATAATGGTCTAGCAATGTCATTTTCAAGGAACAATAGGAAGACCAATGCTTCCAAACACATAAAAGTCAAGTATTTTCTAGTAAAAGAGAAAATTGCAAAAGGTCTAATCACGATAGAGCGCATCTTGACCAATAGGATGATTGTTGATCCTCTAACAAAGGCTTTGCTAGTGGGAGTCTTCAAAAGACATGTTCCATGCATGGGTTTCATTAATTCTTTTGATGTGCTTAGTTAGTGGGAACTTTTCGGTTACTTATTGACTTCTATTTACTTTTGTTCGTATTTGTTCAGACATGGCTATTTATGGTTTCAATGTTAATCATGATCATGTTTACATTAGCATTTATTTTTATATACAATGTTATTATTATTGTTTATTTGGCATGTCACAGATGCAAGGCAGTATTTAGCTAAAGAATGAAGGCGGTATCTAGCCTTCTATCAGCAACAACAGAAATTATTGCCCATAAATGTTTTGGGGTATTTTGATTAAAGGTTCTTTAATCAAGTTTGGACTCACATCAGAGTTTACTTTCATGCATTATCTCAGACGATTCATGTATTGAGTAAATCTCTGGTGTGGTTGACAGAAGATCGTACAACGTATATTGAGGTGTATTTTCTGTTGTTGCTCAGCTTTGGTAGACATAATGGATGGATCAAAGTTTGTGACGATTTAGTGTGTTGGATTCTATGGCCACACTAATTGATGATAGTTTTGTAATTAATTTAGCCCAAGTTTGAGATTGTTAGAATTTATGGGCTTTATTAATTACCTAAACTAGTTGTTTAGTGGGAGTCTGATTGACACGATAAAACCGGTTCGATTGGTTCATCACTAGGTTAAGATAGATAACCCTAATTCTATTGTGGGAAGGGAATTAGGGTTATGACAGTATTCTATAAATACTGAATCAGAGTCCCCACAACCACAGTTAGTGAAAAGAATTCTCTCTGCACCCATTAGCAAAAGAACTAGTATATCCTCTAGAGACTGTGGAAGATTGTGATCGAGGAATTGCAATCAAAGCTTGAAAACTAAAGGGAGATCAAACTCAAAGATGTAACTGATCATATTCTTTATTATGTTAATGTTCCATATGTGAAACCATTGTATTTTAGAGATGTGTAGGCCAATCAATCTAACAGAATGTCCATGACTGCAAGCAATACCATGGTTCAGATCTTGAGTTCAATCCCTTAACCTCCGCCTCAGAATCACATTCCACCCAAATATTTTACTTCTAACCAAGTCTAATCGCCTAGTCCTTTGATAACCGCCTTCTACTCTGCCTCATAATTTGTGATCACCCCAAGATACTCAGCAAAGGAAAAACATACTCTTCCAATACTATCTTGAATAACACCTCTAGCACCAGTATCTTGGGTTTCCTAGCGAGCAACCGTCTACATTTAGTTTTACCAAATGAGACGGGGATCTATTCCAGAAAACTTCTTTGATCCTCTAAGGCTTTCTGGCCCTCGTGATCAAACCAAAATTCCGTGTCACAACTAATCCTCCACTGTTGACACTACACAGGGACAACAAACAGATAACTCTAGAAAATCCCTTGAAACCAAAGCAAAAGTGCACTGCACCGATGGAATTACATTCTCATTACAGCTTAGATTTCACGTTCTTCAAATCCCTGATAATATCATGGACAATAGGGCATCCACAGACCTTTCAACATCAACACTCTATTCTTCCTCTTCCACCATGAAAATAAAAGATCAGAAGATGGGAATCCAATCCATTGTAATTAAACACCTGAAGCACAGCCTTCCAAATAACCTCACCAAATTCACGATCCAGAAACAGGTGTTGAAAATTTTCAGAAGCTTTCCAACATAAATAACACCTCAACACAAGAGGAACTTGTTTCTTCCTTATTGCTTCGTCCGTAGGCAATTTAGCATGACACCACCGCCATGCGAAGTTTCAGAGAGAGATTCCATACCACCTTAGCCCATGATGTATCTTGTCCTCTAGATCACAATCTGTTCCATGATGATGCCACTGTGAATTTAACATCCGGAGATTCTGTCCACACTAATTCATCTGAGCCACTTATTCCTATTGGTATTGTAGTAGCTCTATCAATCCAGTCCTTTAGGGATCTCGATATCACACGTGGGAAAGACCACTTCCCATTATCTATAAACTATGAAAGTTTTATTGTGAATTAATCATGGAAAGCCAGATTCAATCCAATAAACCAGTGAAGTGCTTAGCAATCCAGTCCCACAATGCCGAAGGTACCACATGTTTTCTTATCAACCCATCAGGAGAGAGATATCTCCCTCTCATGAAAAAAGAAAAAGCTAAGGTTCCCTACGTATATTCCAAGCCATTTTAGACAATAGAGCTCGGTTTAACTCTCTTAGGCGTCGAACTCCCAACCCGCCCTCCTCCTACGAACAACAGACACTGTCCCATTTCACCACTACTGCTTTCCTTTGATTTAGATCTCCACTCCATATAAAATTTTGCATCCATCCTTCTGATATCTTTATCAATGAAGCTGGCCATAAATATACAAAAATTATTGACAAATAAGCTGCTGAGCACCAATTTTACCAATTCAATCCGACCGGCCAAAGATAGCAAGCGACCATGCCACACCTAGAATTTATTCCAGAATTTGTCCATCAGCGGCATTAGGTAATCTCTCCTGATCCTCCTTTGAAGATTTCCGCACCTAGATATTTGGTAGGAAATTGTCCTTCCAAAAATCCCAAACACTCCAGGTTGCAATCCCTTTTCCCAATTGAAACCCTAGAGAAGTGTACTTTGCTCTTCCTGGCATTTAGCCATTGCCCCGCATATTCCTGATATAAATCAAGCAGAGCTTTTAGCCATCGAATAGCTTTGAGTCCTGCTTGGAAGAAAAGGAAAAATCATCAGCAAAAAATAGATTTGTAGGGGTGTCTACAAACCCCTAACTTCTCATGGGTACTAACCCACCCATTTGGGTTAGACGTTTCAAACCACGACACAACACTTCTTCTCCTAATACAAACAGTAGTGGTGATAATGGATCTCCTTGCCGCAGTCCATGGTCAGCTCCAAAAGATCCCACCGGTCCTCCATTTACCATTACCAATAACCTTACAGACTTCAATAAACCAGATACCCTTTTCACAAAAATATCTGAGAAACCAAATTTGTATAGGACATCAAATAGGAATATCCATTCCATTGTATCATATGTTTTCTGAATATCCAACTTCAATGCCATTGATCCTGTTCGAGATTTTCGACTATGCTTAGGACCTGTTTGATAATACTCCAAATTATGGATTCGATGGATTCTGACTCCCAATGAGCCATTTTGGAGTAGAAGCGCGTTTGGTAAGCCTGGTTGGATTCGAGCTCCTACGGAGTGAATCGGATTCAAATTGGCTTCAGAATCCAAATTTTTGGAGTAAATAATACTTGCTTTTTTCTATTCGAGTAAGTTTTTACTCTTACTTAACTCTCACTTGACGGTACCGCCACCACCCACCCACTGCCACCACCACAACCACTACCATCACCACCGCCACCCACCACCACCACCACAACTACCACCCACCACCGCCACCGCCACCACCGCCACCATTGCCACCCACCACCATAGCCATCATTGCCACCACCACCGCCGCCATCACCCCACCCACCACCGCCATTACCCATCACCACCACCCACCAACCACAACCACCACCCACCACCACCATCACCACCACTTTTCTAGACTTTGATTGGGGGGATAATGTTTATCAAACATCTTTATGTTCCAAAGATACTTTGTAATCCATTCCAAAAATGCGCTATCAAACATGTCTTTACTCCCAAATAATTCTAGAGTAGCATGAAGTAGAATCCAAATTCGGAATTAGAATCCAGAAACTAGAGCAAAAGTTTTATCAAACAAGACCTTAATAAGGACTTTTTATCCTACATGATAGTTTCTTGAATTTTTATTCACAAAAAAGCGGGTTTCTTGAGTTTTCATCTTTTTACAAGAAAATTAATTATGTCGTTTAAGCAGGACACAAATGTAGCTTAAATGAAAAAAACTTGTGAATCAACTGATCGAGATCTGTTCAATCCAAACCCACCACCTTTTTTGGAATCGGGGGATTTTTATCATGAAAAAAAAAACTTTCGAAATACTGTTAACCATGGATGATCCATTAATTGGATGTTTGACACTTGAAATGAATTACAAAAAATAAAATAAGCGAAATTTTCACTTACCACCCAAAAAGATTTGGACAAATCACCTCCCACCCAAGTTTTTAAAAAAAATACCTACCACCCAAATTACACAAACATTTATCAAAATGATCCAAAATCATATAACAGAGCCGTTAATTGCTGATGTCAGCCGTTAGAAAATTCATGAATGACATTAATACCCTTATTGTAAGGGAAAAAAATCCAATTTACCTTTTGACATTGACCATAAAAAAAAAAGTTATGGTAACCCAATACATGATCAACGGACAACAACGACTGTCATCGTCACCATCACTAGCTCTAAATGCAAAGAAGATGAGAAATAATGGATAGAAAACATCGTCTTCTTCCACTCTCCGTCTTCTCTTTCTCTCTCTTACTCTGTCTCTCTCCTTCTCTTGGGAAAAGAAACAGATACATAGGAGACTGACTGAGAGACACTACAAGGGAATAGTGTCGCTGATTCTTCTTCCATAGCAGATCTTCAAGTTGCAAATCATCATGGTCGACATTGATCGAAGAATGAGCAGCTTGAATCCAGGCCATGTAGCTGGCCTACGCTGACTCTCGACACGTGCTGCTGCTGCTTCTACTGCCACCACCTCTGCTCTGCTTCAAACGGGTCTTGATTCCTTCTCTTCTATCGCTGTCAAGGTCATTTCTCACCTCCGTAGTTCCGGAATTCCTGTACAAGCCGGCCTATCTGATGTTGAGTTCCACAGAGCTAAGGCTGAGTTTGCATTCATCTTCCCACTTGACCCTTGTGCTGTTCTTTCTGCTGGTCTGCCAGTTGGACCGGGATTTCCTGACTGGCATGCTAGTGCTGGATCACATCTCCATCTCCTCGCCTCTCTTAACCTCCCAATCGTAGCTATTTCATTTCAAATTGCTCGTAATGCTCTCTGGCCTAAGTCTTGGGGCTCACGTCCCTATGATCTAGAGAAGGCCCTATGTGTCACTCAAAATGTGCTCAAGAGGGCACCACTTTTGATCCCTCTGTTCAACCACTGCTACATCCCTCTACAAAAACTCTAATTTATAGACCAGACCCAACCTCTTCCTATCCCATGACACTTGCCCTTCTACCTTGCTACAACTTAGCAAACCAAATAACCCTCTACTTACCTTCCCAGCTGCAAAGGGGGTGGAAATGGTGGTGCTCACCGGCGATGGTGGTGGCGAACTTCCTATGGCAATGGCCAGGGGGCGGAGAGATGCTTGCCAAGAGAAAAAAAAAAACCTTAACCCTACCGTTTCCTTCGAAGTGATTTTTTTTATTTTTTAAAGATTTGTTTGAATTTCATTTTTGTTTAATTTAAAATGACAAGGGTATAAACGTCTACACACTATTTCAACTTTTTCCCATCAGTTAATGGACTAACGTTTGGATAATTCGGGTGGTAGGTGATTTTCCCAAATCTTTTTGGGTGGTAGGTGAAAATTTCCCATAAAATAAAATAAAAAAAGGGCATCGGATCCAAGTGGCCGATCTAGTCCCAGATCTGATACTCTAACCGATCAGTATATGCTATGAATCAATCGATCCAACACCGATTACTTTAACCATATTCAGAGCCACAAACACATTCAAAATTAAAAATACTGACAAGAGAATCTAATTGCCAATAATTATTTTCAACTTGGATTCTTGATGTGTTTCATGAAAGTTTTTTTTTTTTTGGCCACTAAAAGTCAAATAAATTTTATTAAAAAGAAAATGAAATACAAAAGGAACGACAAAATAAAACTAAAAGGAAAAGGAGAGCCTCGTCCCCACCTTCGGCAATGCGATCAGCAGGAGAAGACTCCCAAAAAGAATCCAATGAACTGAAGATGAGGTTGTAAGACTTTACCATCTCTACACTGAAGATTAATGCGGAAGATAAATACCTCCAGTGTGACCTGTTCCAACCATTGTCCGTCCAACCAAGTCCTCTTCTGATGTACTCTAATATGCCCTGCTCCACAAACAAAAGAGAAGAGCAAAGGGAAGGATTTCTATGCACTGACTGTATTCCCAGACAGAGAACGTGATGGAGTTCTCAAATTTCTATCAATATGCACAGGACCCTACCCATTAGTATTTATAAACCAACCGTCTCCTTCCATCAAGGATGGACGGTGATCTGCGTGCCACATGTCACAGGATCTTAATGTTAATCATCTAACTTAGGTGGGGCCAGGTGGCATGTGGGCCACCCAACTTACATTCTCTCACTTGGCCCATATTGCCACATGGCAAGCCACTTTATGGTTATTAACATGATGTATGGCCATGCAGTAATTTTCGGATCCTTCTTTATGGACTTATTCTTTATGTTCATAATAAAACTCCCAACCCATGAATCATGGCGGTACATGTCTACACATAAGAACACTGCCTTCCATGTATTACAATAGGTTGTTCATTTTAAGATGAACCTCAATTGTGACTACCCTACTTTATAGAATCAATTCAATAATCGATTCAAGGGTCAAACTTTATTGCCTAGAAAATTTTATAGGCATCTGTCATTCCAAAACTTTATGTATACAACAAAATAAATGACAGAAAATAACTTTATTTCTAGTCGTCAAAACTTTATATTGCAATATCATAAATAAAACATTTAAAAAAACTTAATGATTTACATAGTCCCTTATGATCCACGTGAACTACATACACCTTGGGCGGAAGCCCTTTGGTGAAAGAATCAACTATCATATCATCAGTATCATTATGTTCTATCTGAATGCAACGAACTTGAACATTTTCTTTAACAATAAAGTACTTTATTTCAATGTGTCGGCAGTGACTCACTGAGTATGTGTTGTTAAAGAAATGTACTACTGCAGTATTGTCACAATAGATCCTTATAGGTCTTTCAATAGAACTTATGACCTTCAAATCTGTGATAAACTGCCTCAACCATAATGCCTGAGAAACTGCTTTATAGTACGCCACTACTTCAGCTTCCATAGTAGAAGAGGCTGTCTTAGGTTGCTTTACGCTGCGCCAAGACACTGCTCCTCCAGCTAACAGAAAATAAAACCTGAAGTAGACTTCCTCGTATCTTTACATCCAACATAATCTGAATCTGAGTAGCCAATCAGCTCCAAATCATCAACATGCTTAGATGTGAGCATGTAATCCTTGGTGCCCTGTAGGTACCTCAGTACTTTCTTTGCTGCTCTCCAATGTGGTAAACCAGGGTTCACTTGGAACCTACCTAAAACACCCACTGCAAAAGAGATGTCAGGCCTGGTATAGACCTGAGCATACATCAAACTGCCTACTACTGATGCATATGGGATATTCTGCATTGCCTGCTTTTCCAGATTTGTCTTCGGAGATTGCTCCAGACTGAGTCTGTCGCCTTTAATTACATGTGCTACAGTTGATGAACATTGCTTCATCTTGAACCTTTCCAAAAATTTGTCAATGTAACCCTTTTGGGACAGTCCTATGATCTTAAGAGACCTATCCCTGTGAATCTCTATGCCTAAAACATAGGAGGCTACACCCATATCCTTCATGTCAAAATTTTAGGTCAAGAAATATTTAGTCTCATGTTGCATCCCTAGATCATTGCTAGCTATAAGGATGTCATCCACATATAATACTAGTATGGTAAAACTAGTCCCATTGATCTTTATGTAAATGCATTGATCAGCTCGATTCTCCACAAAACCATAGGAAGTAATCATGCTATCAAATTTCAAATACCACTGTCGGAAAGCTTGTCAATCCATATATGGATCTCTTAAGCTTACATACTAGATGATCTCCTTTATTTGAATTAAAACCTTTAGGTTGATCCATGTATACCTCTTCAATCAGATCACCATTCAAAAATGTTGTCTTGACATCCATCTGGTGTAGCTCAAGATCATAGTGAGCCACCAATGCCATGATGATCCTCAAAGAATCTTTTCTAGATACGGGCAAAAAAGTTTCTTTATAATCAATATTAGCCTTCTGATTATAACATTTTGCCATGAGTCGGGCCTTGTATCTTTCGATATTGTCGTGTGGATCTCTTTTAGTTTTGAAAACCCATTTACACCCTACAGTGGAGGTGCCCTTAGGAAATTTTACAAGTTTCCATACCTGATTCTTTGACATAGATTCCATTTCATCCTTCATGACATCTTGCCATAAAATAGACTCTACACAACCCATAGCCTGTGAAAATGATGTTGGATCATCATTTATTCCAATGTCAGTTTCACAATCTTGGAGATACACTTCATAATCTGAAGGGATTGCTGATTTTCTTTCTCTTGAGGATCTCCTTAAAACTTGTGGCTCATTGTTGGTTTCTTGATTCTGAACCATAGGTTCAGCGACAACTGGTTCCTGATGTGGCGTATCTTGATGTGGTACTTCATCATGAGCTTGTGGTGTCTCATAAATCACATGTACCACTGGTAAAGGGATAAAACCCTGACCATTAGATGTAGAAGGGATTGTCGATACATCTTGTTCATTGAACTCAATGTTTTGACCATGTCTACTCCCACTGTTGTCGCCATCCTCTATAAACTTAGCAACTTTAGACTCTACAATGGTAAGACTATATAAGGGGCAATAAAATTTATAACCCTTTGATCTTTCTGAATAACCAATGAAATATCCACTGACTGTTCTAGGGTCCAACTTTTGAAGATGTGGATTGTAAACTCTTATTTCGGCTTAACAGCCCCATATGCGAGTATGCTTCAAACTAGGTTTCCATCCATTCCATAACTCAAAAGGAGTTTTAGGAACAGACTTGGATGGTACCCTATTCAAGATATATACCGCTGTTTTAAGAGCTTCACTCCATAATTTTAGAGTTAGATTAGAGTTACTAAACATACCCCTGACCATATCCATAAGTGTACGGTTCCTTCTTTCAGCAACGCCATTTTGATTTGGAGGTCCAGGCATGGTATATTGTGGTACAATACCTTGCTCTTGAAGATACCGTGCAAATGGGCTAAGTCTTTGATCATATTTTATGGTTCTACTATAATATTCTCCACCTCTATCTGATCTCAGGATGTTGATCACTTTTTCAGTCTTTTTCTCTACTTCTGTCTTGAAGTTCTCAAATGCTTCTAATGCCTCATCTTTATGAACTAGAAGATAGAGATACATGAATCTTGAATGGTCATCAATGAATGAGATAAAGTATCTTTGACCATTCAGACAGGGAGTGAAAAATGGTCCATAGATTATTTGTATGTATGATGTCTAGAAGTTCAATTGACTTTCTGACACCTTTCATGGTTTTGTTAGTTTGCTTTCCCTTGATGCAGTCCACACATAATCCTAGATCAGTGAAATCAAGAGTTTCAAGGATTTCATCATTCACTAATCTTTTAATTTTGTCACTAGATATGTGACCTAATATAAGATGCCACAACTGAGAGGATTTCTCATTCACATTCATTCTCTTTATGCTAATATTGTTTACAGAGAATAAACTACTTTCATATGTTGGATCTCGATTTAAGAGAAATAAACCATCAACCAAAGAACCTAAACCGATGATTACATCGTTTTTAAAATCTTTAATTCTGTACCAGAAAATTAAACACATAACCCAAAGGTATTAATCTGGAAACAGATATCAGATTCCTGTAAAAGATGGAACATAAACGGTTTCTCCTAAATCTAACACATATCCGGATTGCAATATCAATCTATAGACACCTATAGCTCCCACTTGAGATTTCATCCGATTTCCTGAATGGATATGTCTCTCAGTTTCTTTCGAAAGTATTGTCTACAGAAAGCCTTGCATGGTATTGACCACATGGATTGACGATCTATAATCAATCCATCAGTTATTTGAGTGAGAATCAACTAAATTTGATTCATAACAAACCAAAATTCTCTGAGCTGAGATGTCCCTCATGTGCATGATGTGGTTACACACATCATCCTTACCATTGTTACTTAATGAGTTTGATTTTTCCATTAGAGTACTTACTAACATCTTGTTTGAACTCACAAACTGAGCATCAATTGCCTTCATGTAGTCAATGACCTTCTTACATTCAGGAATTGATCATTTAATGCTCTTGTCGATATTGTTCATGACAAGCATCAGCTCAAGTGGTTAGACCGCTCCCACTTATCAGAATGAGCAATTTGGACTGGCGTTCTAGAATCTGTAAGAGCAGCTGGTCTTTTATACAGAGCACCATATCCAAATCCATGCACTCTAAGGTTAAATAAATCTTTTATTTTCAATCTGAATAATTTTCCCTAGTAAGCATTGGGAGACTAATCTGGTTATAAACTGCAAAATAACAATAAGGAAGTTTAGATTTATTGGCGTACAACTTTATACTGATATCAACCCACGTTAATAATCTGTCATACACTAAAATTTATTATAATCTACCTGTGGGCTAAACTTATAAGAAATTTTAGTATGTGAAAACTTTACACTAAGTTGATTGACATCAAACTTAAGTGACAGACGGATGTATCCTACAAAATTACCTGTAGGCTAAGATTATAGTCTACATCTGTCTAAACCTGTATTAATAAGACTAGAATACTACACTACAATTCAGAATGTTGTTCTACACCTGTAGGCAGAAGAAGGTTCCTACTGTCTTACAGTTTCACATTCTACCTTATTCCATCTTCTCACATAAGAAAAGAACATTTTTTTGTGGGGATAATATCCAGTTCCAATGCAAAAGATGCAATTTTCTGATGCCTATCACTAGAAGGGTATTTTATTCTTTTTTGACATCCTTAAATAGGCACTTATATGTATTAGAAAATATAACTATTATTTCCTTGATTTTAACACAAAACTTTATTATAAGGGCATATTAGTCATTTACGGCATCCTTTAAACAAACATTTATAAGTGTTAATATAAGCCTAACAATCTTAACAAGTTCCTGATGGCTTATTCTTTACTTTATTTAACACTGATTTTAATGACATTTGTTTCTGTCAATAATTAAAATGGCAATATAATGATACTATTATACATATACAGTGGCGTTCTATATGTAAATGTCACTAAACAGTGCTTTATACATTCTGCAAACATAGATACAGTGTCATATTTCTGTAAATGTCACCAAAAGAAAACTGTACTTTTGACGACGTTTATAAAACACTGTCACAAAACACAGTCACTGTCTTTACGTTTTAGCGACGTTTATAATTAACCGTCATAGAAAATTGCAGTCACTGTTTCAGTGACATTCGGTTCATAACTATATATGGTGATATGTAATGAAAAACATTCAAAATTATTAAAAGGAAAATTTTCATATACACCCCAATAAAGAATGGAAACATCATCTACCTCCAAAAAAATTTAAAAACCTCATCTAGTACCCAAAAAGTTTACTCCGTTAATCAACGAAGTCCACTCCGTTAACAAAATTCCGTTAGTTGCTGACGTCAGTTGCGATGAACATTTTAACGGACCATACTACCCTTTTAGCATTGTTAAAGGATGAAAATACCCTTTATTCATAACTTACCCTACCAAAACATTCATTTCGATTTGTAACAGTGAAATTCAAAAATTTACTCTCGATCCTCTGTTCACGACGGCGATTGTCTTGAAGCTTTTTAAATCTTCTCTTCAACGGCGACGGCGACGGACTTCATCTTCCTCGAGTCTTCTGTAGCTTCTTCTTCTTTGCCGGCGAAGGATAATGTGTAGTTTCTTCTGTAGTTTCATCAATCATTGGGGTTGAGGTTGCAACTACAAGGAATCGGCGAACAGTGGAATCGACGAACATTGGGGTTTCATCTTGCATGTTTTATTCTTCCCTGTCCATCCCAAGTTAGTGCTACTAATCATCTGAATATCATCTTTCCCTTTTCCCCAATATCCCATCAGGTATGTGAAAAAACCCTAACCTAAATATTGAAGAGATTGAGAAAATCAGTTAGGGTTTTAGTAGTTTTAGTTCGACGTTGAACTATTTATAGTCCATTGAATCTAGGAATTCAATTTCCTTTCATAAAATTGTTTTATCTCCATAGTCTATAGGTGGTCCTACAGAGCCGACAGGTTTGCCCACCTGAGTAGTCGACCAACCACTCGGGTATGTGAAATTGTTTCGATTTTGGCAAAAGCCCCTTATGTTAGTAACTTTATAGCAAACATCTTGATTCTTTCTTGCCTACAGGTCAGATTTTGCATCTGTGTTCCACTAAATTTATTCTCCATACGGTAAGGAAGTGGTCCATTCCTATTGTTTATACAGGTAAAGAAGTGGTCCTATTTGTTAATTGTTAGTGACTAATTTTTAGTGGTTTTAGATATTGTCTATGCTAATTTATGTTGATTGACACTGCTTTTGTTAAAGGAACCAAAGCATGTCATTGCCATATTGTAAAAACTGTCTAAAAAAGGGACCTTGTTGTAAGGGACTTCATTTTCAAAAACTTTTGAAAATATTTATAAGGAAAAGTTCTTATTTTGGGTAGTCTTAAATTAGGATAGATACCCATTGATTTACTAAAAAGGAACAACTATTGGTCCTTTTTTACAATTATTCTTGTAAATGTGTATTCATGTGTGTTTTTCTTGTTTTCGACGTTTCTTACTCTCTCTTTCATATGCAGATTAGAATATTTTTGTCATCCATGGCTGTTTATAGCTTGTTTTTTCTAATTTTGTAAATGAATTATCAACATGGGTGAAAAGATGAGTTTGTACTATACGTATAAGGATGAAATGGAAGTGAAAGTAGTTGATGATGATTGTATAAAGCTGGATAGATGTAGTCCACACCGCCTATTGTACGGTGCTTAGATCCATTCCGGATGGTAGATCTGTGGACTTTTCGGTCGGGGCGGAGATGCCCAATGGTGAATACACTGAATTGAAGGGTGATGGTGATGTAGTGAAATTGGTTGACATTTATAAAGCAGAGGGTAGAGCCATTTTGTTCGAAATATATGGAGTAAATGTGGGTGAGGCCACATTAGGAAGTTATAAAATCAATGGATATGACTCAGCAATGATTGGTAGACCAAAGCCAACAGAGAGGCAATCAAGAAAGGTAGTTGTAAAGAGACCTATGAAAAGTAGAGAGTCCATAACTACCAGTGCACCAGTCAGACGATTGGTGGAGGAAATGGTGTCCAAAACTTCAAGTGCACTTGAGCCCCCCTCCTCAAGCGTTGGCGGTAGTGGTGGTAGCGAGAAAGGGGGAAAGAACCGGTTGTTGCTCTTGATAGTGAAGATGACCCACTTGATGAAAATTGGGACACCGATAAGGAAGAACACGATATCAGTCCGAAGGAGATAAAGGTGTGGAGTATGAGCAAGAGGACCAATTTGAGGAATTAAATTTTTCTGAAATTGAGGGTGAAGATTTGGGGAAGAGACCACCAGCATGGATGAGGAGATAGACATAGATGATGTGAGAAGGGTAGAGATTACAGAAAGGTCTATCTATGAAAATGTCGACACTTATAGGAAAGTTTTGACAGATTTTGTCATTCAAGAGGGAGTACAGATAATTAGATTTAAAAATGATAGGAAGAGGGTTTCGACCATCCGTGCCAAAGATGGGTGTGAATGGTTAATCCATGCTTCGTGTCACCGGATGGTCGGACATTTATAGTGAGAAAATGTAATACTCACCATACTTGTCAAAGGGAGCAAACCAATAAAAATGCCACTTCTATATGGATTGCAAAGAAGCTTCGTAATAGGTTGAAAGTAGATCCAGATATGAAGTCAGATAGCATGAAGGCTGCCCTAATGACAAAGTATGGTATTAAACCTACAAATCAACAACTTTATAGGGCAAAGTTGGTTGCCAAGGAGGAGGATTTGAGCAGTCATAAAAATTCATATTCAAAACTGCCCAAATATGGCGAGATGGTGCTAGAGAGGAACCCGGGGAGCATATACAAGTTACAATACGAGGAGGCATCGGCAACGACTGCGAAACCCGGTGTTCAAAAGGGTATTTGTCTGTTTTAATGCTTGCAAGCAAGGATTCTTGAAGGGATGTAGGCCATTCATAGGCATTGATGGATGTCATTTAAAAGGCGGTTATAAGGAATTCTATTGGCGGCCACTTCAATGGATGCCAATAATGGCCTATTTCCACTTGCTTTCTCTATTGTGGAAAGTGAAAATCGAGACTCCTCGGACATGGTTTCGGCAGCACTCTCGGAGGCAATATCATGTGACATTGATGGGCATCATCCGACTTTCATGTCGGATAAGCGGAAAGGTAATGTAAATAATTCTGTTAAAGTTGTAGTTAAGTAGTAGGATTCCTAAGTAGTATATCCTAGATGTTGCCTCCGATTTTCTTCCCTTTTTTTTTTGGCTTATTGTATTGTTATAGGGATTATCTGAGGCAATTACTGATATTTTCCCAAATGCCAACCAAAGTGTCTTTGTAGACATCTATACAAACAACTTTCAGAAGAAATTTTCTTCACTCATGTTGAGAAAACTATTTTGGACAGCATGCAAGGCATATAATGCCATAGATTTTAACAGAGCAATGAATGAGTTAAAAGCAAATAAAAGGGAAACATATGAATGGTTAATGAGAAACCCAATTTTTCAATTGAAAAATTTATGGTTTCCTACTCTGAGTTCATTCATGCCATGCCTGGCTTGGACTCTATTCTGATAAATGAAGATGGGCCTATTGTACAACCTCCTAAATATAGAAGGAGAGCTGGTAGGCCACGCATAAAGAGGAGGAGAGCAGCCAATGAGGATGCAGCAAGTGAGTTTAGAAAGAGAAATTCAAGCGTCCATTGTTCCTACTTGCAAGGCAATTGATCACAATGCTAGGTCATGCAAGAACAAGAAGAATGATGCTTCCGGATACAAAGTGGTTCTTCTCAACATGAGGTTTCTCAACAAACCTGGTTCTTCTCAACATGAGGTTTCTCAACAAACTGGTTCTTCTCAACATGGAACACAGGTAACATCCATTCTTATACCAAGGAAGAAAAATCCTAGAAAAAGGCTACAACTGGTTCTTTTATTGTTTCTAAATCTTCTCTTAAATGTCATTATATAGAGAAAAGGGAAGAAAAAGGCTAGAAATTAATTCTCGGGAAGCAGGTGTTTCTCAAGAAGGAACAAGATCGACAAGCAAGGTAGCATTTAAGACTTACATAAATATCCCAATAAATTTGTTTTGATACTAATATTTTTCTTATATGTGACCTTGTAGAGAACAAGAAAAGATGGATCTATTGGATCACGGATGCAAACCCGATCACAGTCATCTAGGACATCTCCATGAAACAAGTATACCGAGGCAATAGCAAAGGGAAAGATTGGTGAGAAGGCAGCAAAGTTTAGGAAGAATTGGGCGGAAAGGCATAAGTAGTTTGAAAACAAGGAAATGGATAATGTCAAAATCTGTAATTTCTTGTGAACTTTTTATCATGGTTGTTTGGTTTTTTTCGTGATGGATGATATATAGTGATGGTAGTCTTTTTTTATGATTTTTCATGCATCTTTGATGGTTTAAACAGAACATTTGGTACTTGAAAGTTTGTTACTATGAATGGTTTTGTAAATTTACTCGGTTCGATTTTTACATTGTGATGGTTTTCAGCTTAATATGATGGTGGATTGGTGGCATATTGGTTGGTTGGTCTGGATCGAATGCTGATTTGTATCATATTTACGATACATCTTTTACCGATAGTTTGTATCATGAGCTGGTGATATCGGTCTATGTGTTACAAAAAAATGGGTGCTGCGGGTGTAGAGGGTAAACCCTTGGTACCTATTATCTCTAATGATTCATGACTTTGGTCAGCCAAGTCACCTTTTGTTGACAATAATGTTCTTGATGCTATAGTTGTAACCTACGGGCAACACCAAGAGTCCAAGACCCGTTGGACAAGGTTGAAAGTTGGGGACTTCCTTTCACATTTCGGGTGACACCAATTCCAGGGAGTGGACTTCCTTAGCTGTAACCTATAGGGTAAGGGATAAGGTTAAACCGGTCCGATTCATATAATTTGAGCTGTCTCCAAAATGAGGGTAAAAAAATAAGGGTAAAAAATGAGGATTTTTCTTGACAAATGAGGGTAAAAAATAGAAAAAACTTGTGTGAAAACTCTATAAAGACAGCAAATCGGGTTTTCTAATCTATACGGGTTTCCTATTTTTTTATTTTTTACTTTTTGGGGAGAGGAAAAGAGGTTGGAATGAACCATCAATTTGAAGAGACAAGGGTCCAAAAACTAGGCAATAAACAACTGTCATCATTTCTCGGTATTCTCATGGTCATGTGTTCATGCTAATTGTCTTTGAACTTACGAAAGCATTCATAGATGGGAGAAGGAATAACAAACATTTCTACACATTTTTAAGGATTACCCACCTGTAAGACAATTATACAAGCATTTCATATTACGAATTTCATTGATACGACAACAAATAAAATGTGAAACTAGATTAACACTCACTCCTGTGGAATATGGACAACACCAAAATTGTCGTCCATTATTTCTTTCCGTTTTTGCAGTTCTCACTTTGCAATTCCCAGCTCCACAGAAACATTGTTTCAAATGCTCTACCCACATAACAAACTGTTGACAATTTTGGCAACTAAAATACCTTCTTCCAATATTTTTGCCCATGGTCGTTGCACATACGACACATATAGCACCACACTTCTCACAATTTAGATCCATTTTCTAAATACCTAGCAAATACATTAGTAAACAGTATAATTAATCAAAATTGAATATTACTTAATTATTGTATGCGTACGGAAAGGACTTCAAAACCGTAGGAACCAAAAGTATATGTTTGTGGTGATGTTTTAGTTCGGAAAAAAACAGTACCTAAAACCACTAAAAATTATGGATTGTGATTACGAGTCATGATCCCTCGGCAAAAAAACAGTACCCAAAAAAATAGATCCAATATCAAGTGTGAAAGATCCACTCGGTTATGATTCGGGTTGGATCCCTTGCCAAATCAAGTGCCAATTTTTTTGGTAGTCATGATACGGTTTCATTTGGACGATTTTTGTTAGCCTTGATATGATTTCATTTGCACACCTTTGCGGTGGTCGTCCCCCCTCCACTACTTTCGGACTAACATCTAAAATCAATTAATTAAAAGAAGGGACCGGCAAACTTATCTAGTGAGATATTTCAAATCAAACCTATTGACCTGGTTACGGAGCAAACTTATCTAGTAAGATGACGGACGAGAGGAAAAAAAATGGAAGAAGATGACGGACATTTCAAAAAAAAAAAAGGGAGAAGACGATGAGCAGAGAATAGAGAAAATAAAGGGAGAAGATGGACAGAGGAAATAGATGGGAGAAAGATGATAGATGGATGAAATAGAGGGGTAGCACATCCACGACCTGGTGGCGAGAACTCGGATGTCGGTGATGGGTGATGAGATCTTTGGAGATATGATTCCACCGTCGACCACAATGAAGAGGGAACCGATACCGTAGAGAGAATCAAGCGAGAGGGAACCAACGCATGGCGGAGTCGAATTAGGGCTTGGGTGAGATTGAATATGAGAGAGAGACACAATATACATAACATTACAAAGGTTAAATTAGTCATTCAACATATGCCTTTAATATTTCAATTTTTAATAAGAAGGGTAAAATTGTATTTCAACAATTCCGTCGAGTTAGTTGGATGTGATTGAGGTTTTTAAAAAATTTTGGAGGTAGATGATGTTTCCATTCTTTATT